>VFFE01007914.1:642301-655861 GCA_008921705.1 Burhinus oedicnemus | reverse complement strand
TTTGTGAGTTCTTTTTTTTCTCTTTGTACAGATTGGGAATACTTTTGCAATTTAAATTACTTCACAAGTAATTTTTCACTCAACTCTAGCATAAGTGGATTTTGTTTATACATTTCCAAAAGAAAAAAAAAAATCCAGCTTTTACCCTTGGAAGGCTATTCAGTGTCTTTACAAAAAAAGTACTGATCACACAAGACATATGCATAGTTCTTTTCTGCTAGAAGAAGTGCTACAGATTTCCAAGAAAACTTTGATAACACCATTAAAAAACCTCCCTTCTTATTAACTGCTGCAAAGTAAATTGTTAAGTCCATAATAATTTGGCCTGGAATTTGCTTCAGATTCCCTATCTGCTGCTTTCTTTGATGTCTAGCTCCAGAATAGGCATTTTTTACACCAGTAAGACTTCATTATATTTAATGTCATGCTTTGATGAGACTATGGCTGCTCCTCAAACTGTGACGCAATAAGGGCTCAACCACACAGGTTTTTTTGGAAAACCTTTTTTCTGTGAGATATATGCCAGCCAAAACCTGGCAACAAGAACATTAGCAATCTAATTCAGTCCTGTCATTTTGTTTGTATCACAGCTTCTAAAATATTGCTATAAATTCTTGTTTTTACTTAGGTGTCTGAACCTGACTGTATAAACTGACAATCTTTGACATTTCTGCAGCTCTGCTGTTTTATACTAAGTAAGTATTTTGTCTCAGATTTACATTTTCTTAATAATTGTATTAATGTATCACTTATTTCTTGCCTTGTTAAAGAAGTTACTTCACTTTGTCTCCCCTCCAAGACAAGGTGTACCACTTGTAGATGCTTCTCTTCCATTTTTATTGCTAAGGAAAGGTCATTTATTAAAATTATGGGATGTAGGATGGAAGCACGTAATGTGTTATCTCTGTATCAGCTGCTCTATCTTCTCTGTGTTTGTAAGGTGCTCAACACAATGTAGTAAACACGCCATTCTTTGTGGAGATAAAACTACCCTCTTCTAGCTGATACAGAGAGGAAAGAGCAAAAACCAAGTTTCTCGTGAAGCCTCAGCACGTACCTTTCACCTGCACCCAGCCAAACTTCACCTAGAGAGGTTAAATTAAACTGCTGCCTGGAAAACAGCTGTCAGACCAAATGAACAAATGAGAGCCCCTAGAGCTCTTGCCCATGCGGCTGTTTCTTTTCTGGCAGCCCGCACTCTCCAGCACGCTGGCTCTTAGTCTTGCCTGGCTCTTACCTAAAGGCATAAGAAATCTCTCTACCTCCACCATCCCTTTAGAAGCAGTAATAATGTCATAACTGTTGATCAGCGACACACTTGAATACTGCAACTGGGACATAAATGAAGAAGAATGTACTGCATTGGATGTCATGTAAAATGTTGAAGAGAAAGATTGCTTTTAATCATGAAACTTTATAACAAACTATGCAACTATTTTGTCAGTGGTGGAGAAATAGACTCTGCGATATCATCCCAGAAGCTAAATAACATGATTTTACTGCATTTTGTCCAGATGCAACCTAATGTTACTCTGTGAAAACACACACGGAGTTTTTCATCTGTGTTGTATTACAGAACAAATGCCAAAATTCTACTCAGAGTATGACTGGAAGAGATTGACATTTAAAGCATGTCCCCGTCTGCTTCCATTGTACTCACATAGATACAGAGGCATTTCAGTGGCTCCAAAATAGACCTCAGTGTAAGAACTTGGGGTGATTATATGAATAGTACATAAGGACAAAAATGTTTCTAAAGAATTCAAAAAAACTTTTGAACAAAACAAAATCTTTTCCTCAGAGATGCTGTAAACTAAAATCTTTTCCCATAGAAACAGATTTTTGTGGTTTAAGTATTCTGTTCATATGAAAGAGGTAATTGTTATCCCTGACTTGCACTAATAAAGATTTCTCTAGAACTAGCTCAAATTTAAGCTTTCCTTTAGAGAGTTCAGAGCACTTTTTTCGTTCCTTTTATTGCCTGTAGCTTTGTCTGCCCTATATGGCACCTCAGCATTATTTTCCTTTACAGCTTGTGCCAAATACCATTCAATTACTTAGAAACAAAAAAACAACCAACAACAAAACCCAAAACTCTTTAAAAGTATTTGTTTTTAAATGTGTACCTAATCATTCAGCTTTTCTTCTTGAAACTTCAGTCTCTTCTATCAAGTCAAAAAAATACACTGAAATCCATCCTGCAGATTTTTGCGTAGCCAAACAATGCGTATTCCATCATTCTCTGATGCTGGCTGCGTTGTACACTCTTTCCTGATCCACACCATGAGAGGAGTCTTATCTCCAGGGAATTAAAGGAAGTAAGAGGTTTTCAATTTTATTTGCCAAGTTCAGAGATTTCACCCTAGATCTGTGGGACCGGTAAATTGTCCTGCAGGCAGTAAAGGATTGGTTATGTGATCTTACTTTGGTTGACTATTGTTTCACAATAAACCCAGGAATTTTTAACAATATTTTAGAAGACATGATATAAACAAAATGAAAGGACTGAAATAGTGTGCTGATGTCCCTACTGACAGTTTTCAGATGGCAAATGTCTCACCAAAAAAAGTTTTTTTCCAAAAATGTTGGTTTTGGATTAATTTATCATGAAACACCAAGAGTGGCTGTGACAGCCACTTGAAGTTATTTCCAAAGTCCACGTGCTTGCCCAGGAATTATATGGATCATCAAAGATTACAGTCATTTTACCATTTCAGTATCTCAGAAAAGAGACATATTTAGCTGATATATTTATTTAATAGCAAACATTCCTTCCCCTTTGCCCACTGTCATCCTGAATATCATGGAACCAAAATTACAATCCTCAAGGAAATGGATTCACCACTCCTAAGTGATTTTTTTTGGTCTTCCAGAAGGACATTTCTGATGTGTTTCAGGTATAAATGTTTTATAGAATAAGGCAGAACTGAAGGATTTCTCATATAACAGAAATACAGATGGAGACTGAAATTATTGCTTCATTAAAATGCGCACCAAACTATGATCATCTTTGATTGGTTTAGGATTTTACCATGAGTCCATCATAAAGACAGTCTGAAAATGAGTTGAAAAAGCTCGTAACATCTTAATTTCATTAGACAAGAACAGCTACATGCAGTAACACACACATTTTGCAATCACATGGATAAAGTGGGTGTTGATCTATGTAAACTCTACTGACATTGCTGAGAACAGGCTACCCATTCTCAAAGCAGTGACTTAGATAATTTTAAGGTATTAACATTTGGGAGGTTAAGGATGGAGATCCTAAACATTCATATCTATAATATTGCTGCTGCCAGGTAAGGACAAGGTAAGAGAAGCCACAGGAATGTGGGCATCAGGAAGCTCTAGCAGCTTCTAATAAGAACGTCAGCTACCCTTGACCCAAGGTACCTGAGGCCTTTTCTGTAGCTTCCCCCTTGATTAGGGAGGGTCAAGCATCCTTTCAGCTGGTGCTAGGGACAGATCTATGTAAGAGCCAGGCCCAGAGTATAGCTAACACATACAGCAGGGTGTGCAGAAGGGGTACTGTCTGTGTTCAAACGAGCCTGAACAGTCTCGGGCACAGTGGTGTTGTGCCACAGGGCAACTTTCCAAGTGGTGACGGAGCAGCTGCCCCTGCCAAGGCAGAGGCTTTGACCCAGACAGAGCTTCTGATGGTGGATGCAGGCCTCCAGGTTCTAGGCTGCAGGGAGTGCCTGAAGCTTATTACTGAGGCTGGGAGAGATGGTCTTCAAATTCACTGTCCTTAAAGCTGAGGGGGAGCTTTGCCCTTTCAATCAAAGCATCTGGGCCAACTAACCCTGAACCATGCAAAATCATTAGGAAGATGTGGTGGGTGATCAAAATGAAAGGCTACCTGCTGGTCCCCCTCTAATGACCTGACCTGTCTTCTAGAAAAGTTTTCTGCTTGCTGACAGCCTAGATTCAGGATGCTGTTGAGAGACCACCCTTTTGGCTATTACCTTCTGCTCTTCCATGTGGTCACTAATGATACCACCAGGGGTAACCTGGAGAATATTAAAAGTGACTACAGAGATCTGGGGGTGATAGTCATGGGCATAGGGTCCCAGGTAATGTTCCCCTCAATGCTGCTGGTGAGAAGAAAGGGTATAAGAAGGAAGGCAGTCATACTGCCTATCAACAATTGGTTATGGAGCAAGTCCTGGCAATAGAGTTTTGGTTTCTATGACCATGGGAGCCTGTTTGAGCATTTGTGTGTTCTTGGAAGAAATGGGATCCACCTTGCTAAGCAGGGCAAATATATCTTTGCCAGTAGAATGGCTGACATGGTAAGGAGGGCTTTCAGCTAGGAATGATGGAGAGGGAGTTACCAGCAGCCTCATGAGGGAGCAATGGACAGGGTTGATGAGCAAAGGGCTTGGAATAATGTGAAAGAAAAGGAATAGAAAATCAAAACAGGACTTAACCAGTTCAACAAGGGGAAGTGCAAAGTCCTGCCTTTGTGGAGAAACAACCCCATGCACTAGTATATTTTGGGAGCTGCCCAGCTGGAAGGCTGCTTTGCAGAAAAATGACCTGGGTATCCTGGTGGACAACAAATAGAATGTGAGTCAGTAATGTGCCTTTATGGCTGTCGCAGTTTAGCCCCAGCCAGCAACTAGGATCATGCAGCCTCTCACTCTACCCCCACTTCCCCCTGCAGAAGGGTAGGGAGAAGAGGGAGAAAAGGAGGGGAAAGGAAAAAAACCCTCACGGGTTGAGATAAAGACAGTTTAATAGAACAATAATGGAAAAGGAAAATAACAATGATGATGATGATGATGATAATAATAATAATAATAGTAATAATAATGGTAAAAGAATATACAAAACACAAGTCACTCTCACCAACAGGTGAATTTGTTGGCCAGCCCAACCTGAGCAGAAATTGCAGATTCTCCCCCCTGGCCAACCCCCATTTATATACTGGACATGATGTCTATGGTACGGAATATTCAATTGGACATTCTATTGTTCTGTCTATTCGCCTTCTCAGCTTCTATGGGAAACTGAAAAAAGTCCTTGACTAGTATAAACATTACTTAGCAACAACTAAAACAATATGCCTTGTTGACATTCCTTTCATACCAAATCTGAAAACACAGCAACCACTAGAAAGAAAATTAATTCTATCTTAGCTGAAACCAGGACAATGGCAAAGAGAGTTAATAGTATCCTGGGCTGCCTTAGAGGTATTGCCAGCAGATTGAGGGAGGCGATCCTTCCCATCTGCTCAGCACTTGTGGGGCCACATCTGGGGTACTGTGTCCAGTTCTGGGCTCCCAGAGCTACAAAAGAGACAGGGACTGCTAGAAAGAGTCCAACAAAAGGCCATGAAGATGATTAAGGGACTGGAGCACCTCATATGTGTGGAAAGGCTGAGAGAGCTGTGACTTTAACCTAGAGAAGAAAAGGTTCAGGAGGGATCTTATCAATGTGTATAGATACCTGAAGAGAGGGTGTAAGAAGAGAGAACCAGGGACTTTTCAGTGGCTCCCAATGGCAGGACCAGAGGCAATGGGAACAAACTGCAGCACAGGAGGGTCCCACTGAACACCATGAAACACTTTTTCACTGTGAGGGTGACCAAGCAATGGTACAGGTTGTCCAGAGATGTTGCGGTGTCTCTATCCTTGGAGATACTCAGAAACCATCTGAACATGGTGCTGAGCAACCAGCTTTAGGTGGCCCTGCTTGAACAGGGAGGTTGGATCAGATGACCTGTGGAAGTCCCTTCCAATTTCAACCATTCTGTCAACATAATTACATGAAAAAATAAGTTTTGCTTTTCTGCTAGATGTTGACTTCACTCAATTTGATAAGTGTAAAACTTCAAGAAAAGATGACAAACATTATGTTAGGCAATTTCGTTAGATTTTGAAAGGAATCTGAGGGATGGCAGGAAACACTTTAGACAAAAAGCCTTTAGAAACAATGTTCTGTATGCTAGAAAAAGAGTTTTTCACTGATGGAACATCTGGAAAATGAATGATGGAGACTGGGTTAACAAAATCAAACAAACAAAAGCTTCTTTAACAGAACTCACTGGGGCTCTGTACAGAAGGTTTCTTGTCCTGAAAGTTTAAACATTGCAATTAAACTAGTGTAATAATTTTTTGAGTGATACCTCCGCATCATAGATATTTGTCAGTTGCTGAGTGCTATATAGCTGGCTACTGTTGATGTATTTTTTTTTCCTGCTGTTGTGTCAAACATTCTTGTGAAACAGATGCTCATTCATGTCTCTCTTCCAGGAGGCTTTATTTCTAAATAGCTAAGCAGTGGGAGGTAAAGATTATGCAGAGCCATTCCAGTGATTTTGGAGAATGTAACTCTACTCCCAGGCAGATTTAAAAGGATTCATAATGAGCCATCTGTGAAAAGAGTGCCTTTCTTTCCCCCCTTTGTCACATTAAGAGAGCTGAAGATAACAGTTTTTCCCCATAAAAATAGGTTATCTCTTAGCTTTAACCACTTCTTATCTTTGTTTTTAATATATTACTAGAAAATAATCTTAATCTCAGAAGCTAAACCAGAAATTAGAGCTTCTATAGTTAAAGTAATTTGGCAAAATACTTATAGGCATTTTTTGTCATTATTATGAGGTTAGACAGTTGTTTCACATAAATCGTGTATTTCAATGATAACCTCTGTGTACTTAGATTCTTTGGAAAACATACTATAGCTTAAAAAAATCTATATTTCAGATTGTGCCCAAGACCACAGAGTTTACTTTTATCTTTTCCCCTCATTATTCGGGGTTTTTTTTCCACTGTTTTTTCAAACCTGAATAAAAATGACATCTTTACATCTATATCAGGCCTGATACTGTAACAGGAATATACTTCAAAGTTCAATATTTTAAACTTTACAAACTGCAATGGCAACCAGGCTAGATAATAGTTGGCCTTGTGGAGTAGCATGCAAAGTAGATCACTTCCTGTAGCCTGGCTCACTTTGTAGGTGGCCAGTTTATTTTGCCACTCAAAGGGTCCAGTTATCCTTTTACTAATACGTTGATCCAGAACAGGCGCCTTCGCACAGCTGGAGTAAAGCTTACATTCTCACTTGAACTCTGGAATCTACAGAGACACATAAAAATCTGCTCCTTCAGTCCTGCAGCAATCAATCAGTTATTGTTTGAAACACCCTTAGTGGTAAAGAGCTGGTAGAAATTGTACAACTGGATGATAGCAACTCTGAAAAGTATTTGGAGAAGGGAGTCACAATTTAGGCTCCTGTGGACAATTAGGAAAAAAAAAAAGACTGGAATTAACTAGCCTTTATCACCAGTTGTTGAAAAAGTGTCACAGCACTAAGCAGAGCAGAATATGAATGGTAGTGCATGTTGGGAAGATATTCTTCAGATAGTATTAAAAGGCCAGATGAATGTGTTCAGTATATAGACAATCCAACATTTACCTCCAAAAACGTATGTAAATATATCTGAAAGATGCCATATCTCCAAATGAAGACAGAGAGGAATGACTGTGCATTTTCACAAGTGGAGTCAGCAGATGCATGCTACCTTGTGGTAGGAAGTTATAACACAGACAGAAGCATAAAAGACAGACAAAAATATGTAACTTCTAAAGAAGACATCTCTAATGAGACCCAGAAAAATCACTACTAGTTTTTGTTACAGGAGGGTCTTCAGTGCTAACTCTTGTAATTCTTCATGATACAGCTTCTCTCTCAGCTGCTGAAAAAACTGTATGAGGCCACACTCTATCAGGGAGATGGTAGATCCTAGGCAATGTATTCAAAGTTTTTCTTCTACAGCTTCCCCTGTTGCTGTCTGCCTCATAAAATGAGTTCACATGAGGAAAGTAAGTCCAAATCTCTTGTATGTTATTGTAAAATACTGCCTTTAAGTTGTTGGCTGATATGAGGTAGTTATCAAGAATATTTTGTAACATTCCTTGTTGGTTCATTTCTCACAGCAATGTGAGAAATCACAAAGCAGTAAGAAAATGTTTGTTGATTGAAATCTACATAAACAGAGCATTTTATAGTATCCCTTACAATAAATCAGGCTATCATGCCGTTGGGGTTGTTGGCTGCTTCTTGGAGAAAGTGCTGCAAATGGGGAATATTGCATATGTTGGTACTTGTTTTTTGCAGGCACAATCTTTTATTTTACTTCAGTTTTCTAGAAATAGGTTTGAAGCAGTAAGACACAATGAAGTGTTAAGATATTTTTAAACAGCAATTGCAAAATTAATATTAGTTTATGTAGTTGCATCACTTTCTTCAATAATGCTCCCATATTTCAATGTCTTTCTTTTACTAGGGAATCCAAGGTCGGGCAACTAGAGCCCACTCTTTTGCCTGTCTGATTTCTAAACAAAATCATTACAAATTTCTCTTGGAAATCAAAACATTTTTAAGTTTTAAAAAAGAGTTAACTTAAAAAAAAAAGCTTCAATATCATCCAAAATATTTCTTTCTCTTCAAGTCTGATATTGTCAAGGAGAGGCACAGCTTTTTCTTCACTTTGCTTCAAAATGTGATGTAACAGGAAATCCTAATTCCTTTAGAAGTTACATAGTCCGGAACACTGTGTGCTTAAGTTTCTAAAGGAAATAACTCGTTTCCTATCCACTAGAGTTTTGTTGCTTTTAGCTTCAGTGATGCAGCCTTCTTAATGAGAATCAGCCAACTAATATTCAAACTGAAATTATGTTGATCTGAACTTTATTCTCACGAGGAAAGACAGGTAACATTGACAAAGCTAGACAAATTAGGCAAAACAGTTGTGATGAGGATGGGGCTAATTTAATTATTTCTTATGAATTTCTTGTGATTCCTTCTGAATCCTTGGGCTGTCCATATGAACATAGGCAGATGAAATACATTAATTCTGACTGCAAAGACGTAAGATCTTCTGATGCCAAACAGCTTAAACAGTCTGGGCCCAGATCTGTTTTGTGTAATGTATTTGCTGTTTCTGCTTCTGAGCTGTAGACAGTAGGTCCACTCTGAGATATTCTTCAAGGCTGAGACTCTTAGCATGTTGTTTAAAGGTGTATGTTTAACTGGTCCTCCAGGCATTCTGTAAACGTAGTAGATGTGTGATTACTGGTGTGATTGGGAGACTAATTTTCAAAATTGAACAGATTCTTGCCAAAGAGGGGTATGAATCTCTTCCTGTCTGACAGAAAATATTGAAAAGGATGTGACATTATACAGTGAAAATAAACAAGATTTGCAGAACAGCAGTTTGAGTTCCTGCATGATTAGGCAACAGAGGAGGGGAATCTGTGTCTAGAAGAAGTCTACCGACACTTGCCATGTGAGCCAGAAAACACTAGGAAGCAATGATGGGCAGAAAACCAGAAATTATTTTTTAAACCTAGAAAAGATTCTTCTACTGATTTATAAATATGGCATTCTATAGCATCACATCCTTGTTATGTCTGTTTGATTTATACAGATACTTCAATCAGTTTTTCAGGCAGCACAGGGGAGTCAGGTACACTGGCTGTGACAGAGCCATATCTCCTCTGAACCTGGAGCATACTCTTACAGATACAAATGGGCATGTAGCCCTTCCTCTCTGGGTTGCTATGTTCAGGCACTTTTTACCATTTGCAGAGAGACTTTGTAAGCTGGATATACAGAGTTTAAATGTACAAAGCAATTATTTATTCACCAATGCACAGAATAGTTATTATTAATAAGCTACAAAGTTAAGCATTAATAAGCTCACTGCCACCAATGAGATACCAGTGATATTTTGCCTGCCATGCAGTCACTACAAGGTAGACAGAGATTGCATTCCTGTGGTCTTTGGAACAGAGTGATCCTCAGTGTTGATGAGTTACGATTTCCTGAATCCATGATTTTCCCCCTCAGTCTGTTCGTTGCTAACTCTCACCACATCAACCATCTAATCTCTGCCTTTCTTATCGTGCGCAGCTCTTGTCTATGTACTTTCCCAACTTTTTCTCAACTTGGAACACATCATGCTGAACCCCTAGCAGGTGGGTTTCATGTAAGCCTCATGATGACCAGTGAGATTCATGGATTTTTAGTTTGAAGTAGTGTATTTCTCAAGTGTTTTCTCAATCTATGCTTTTTCTCACTCTATGCTTTTTCTCACAAAAATCTAAGCTCCTGTAATACGATATTGAGATGAGTTCTGACAACTGTTACCAGGAAACGTTTTCCATCATGACAGAATGTAAACTGCCTTTCTGCTTTAACCTTTGATGAGCTTTAACCTATCCTCAGGGAGAATGTCATCTTCTTCGATGACAGAAGAAGACCTCATTAGTCTGTCTGGCCAGCCTAGGCAAATGAGTCTGGCAGCTTGGTTATGGGCTGCAGTTACAGAAGCACTAGTGTAAGAAGGCAGTTCATTCCCTTTTTACACATTTTCAAGTCAGATGTTACAGATAGCTCCAGGATAAAAAGATCAAACAAGGAGAAACAGCTTAAATACTTCTCAGACATAAATTCATTATATTCCCACCATTAAAGCAAAATTACTGCATCAATGGAGGAAAAAAAAATTTAATTCAATACCAGTTTGCATTACTTCTTTAAATGGTATGATAGGACTGGATAATTTTGTTTCTTTACTGTCTCTAGGTAAGAGGTAGGAAACGTAGACATGGCTACTGTGGCACCAATAGCCAGAATAGTAAAATCTGGAACACATTAGGCACAAGTATAATGGAGATATGGTGCACAGACACTGCAAAAACAAGAATGGGAACTACCTGTTTTTAGAAGGATAAAAAATAAAGATCAGCAGGTTTAAGTGCAGAGTGATGTGCCTGTAAAAGCCAGAAGATCAGAGATGATGGAAATACAGTGGTGGTGGGAAGAAAAATAAGTGAGCACCTCACTGAAAAGTAAGGAAAAAGAAAATGTGCTCCTTTACATTTAGGAAAAAAAAATATCTGTGAGAGAGAAAAATATCTTAGTAGAAATTGTTTTAATTGTATGAAATGACTACATGCAACTGTAATAAGGCATGCTAAATTAAATGCTAACATGGTTACAGTCAGAGATCATTTCAGAGGTCCCTTTTATGTCTGATCCAGTTAACATGCAATTCAGAGGAAACAACATCCTCCATAAGCTCATGAATCCCATGGATGTGGCAGTGAAACTGTATATCTATTTCTGGTACTACTGTGACAAGATCTAGAAGTAACTAAGTGAAACTAATGCATCTGCATTATGCAAAAATGAGAAAATGGTGTTATTTTAACCCTATAGAAGGTATTTTAAAAGTTGCACATAGAAAATTTATGTTTGTAAGATAAATACCCTATAGTTGATACAAGCGAGTTTAACAATTGTTTAACAAATATCACAAACACAAATCTGTACTGAACAAATGGAATATAAAAAAACTTTTCCAGATAACATCCATGCTACCTAGAAAATTGATGATAGAAAGATGACTCTTCAGATGGACCTATTTCACATATTGTTTCCCATTGTGTTTAATTAAATAAATTAGTGTTTCTCTCTCAGAAGTTTTAGGACATTAATCACGGCTTCCGTTTTGTAAGAAAATTTCTGAAGATGGAGGACTTCTGCTCATTGTAAAGTGTGGCAGAGAGTGATGGTGAATATTTCACTTGGAAAATACAGACTTTCCTATTGTGAGTGAACTGTCTTCAAGTGACCATGCTTTTCCTACTCTGTATCATTGATATATTTTTGCCTAAAATTAATTTCAAAAAATAGGTTGATTGAGCCAGAAGACTTTCAATGCATTATAGGCATTAATCAAGGAATAATGTCAAATCGTAAAATCGTCACTCTTGACTTCATAGCGAAGCAAGAGAAATAGGTACCTACCAGCAGGTGAGTTATATGATTTTGCTTACTGCTGTAGGACTAGACAGAACCAAAGTTTAGTTATTAAAACTTCGGGTACATGAATCTCACACTAAATGTATCTTTAAAATAACCTAATGATTTTCCTCTTTCTTTTCTTGATAACTCAACAAGTAGTTTGTACAGAATTTTTGCTTACACAACTCTCTGCTTTTGAAACCAGTGTTAGTACATATACTATCAGCAATTCATAAGGGAGAGACATAATTGCATTTCATAAGTAATTTTTTTTTCTTTTTATTTTTCTATACTGTAGTTGTGGAAATGACCTCCTGGAATATCAGTACAGGAGGTCCAGACTTCCCTCCAACAGTATGTGCTGACCTAGGCTATTTTATGTGATGCAGGCTGCTTTTTTGCTTAGTCCTCACACTTTCTTAAATTGTCATTTTGGACTTTATTGTGATGAATGGAGTAACCAGCAATTTCACTATTTTGAGACAATATTAATTCTCCACTTCCCTGTCTCTACTACTTTGCTAAATATCAGGCCAATTTGTCAATTCAGACAAACATGCACAGGAATATTTGTGCATATGTTTTCCACAGGAAGGTGACAGATTATTGATCTCAGTGCACTGTTTTTGATTCCTGGTACTAACTTCTGATGACAAAGTGTGGTATTGATTTTTTCAGCTACATGTAATGGCTGGATTTGTTCTGTATTGGAATAATATCCATATTTCCATTTTAACAACTTTACGTCCAATGACAGCATAATGTGTTTATGGGGATAATTTTTTGCACACTTGACTGTATAAACTAAATGTCAGATCAAGGAGTTTAACAGTTGCCGTACCCTGTCTGTTAAGAATATTTTTTTTCTCTGTGCTCTTAAAAAACTTAAGAAAGAGGCATGTGATTGAAGGAATTGTAGTCAGTCCTAAGCACAGGCGTACCTTACACGTCTCTCAATCTTAAAGCTTCTTTACTCGTAATTGCTTGGACACATACTGTTTCAGATTTATCAGCTTTCTTTTTTTTTGTCTTTAGTGCTAGATTACCAAAGCCAAAATTATCAATCAGTAAGGTGCCTGGATACACATTATATTTCCTTTTATCATCATGGTTGTGTTGTATTTCTCCACATTTAACCAGTAGCCAGTTTTAAGGGGAGAAATTAATGAACTAAAGAGCTGAATGAAGGCTAAAATGGTACTTTGATCTGTACTGTATATTGATTTTCTTTGCTGATATAGAAAGGTCTCCGTGAAAACTTTCATTTTCACTGTTTAGCTAAACAGATGTAACAGTTCAAGCCTACAGAAGTGTCTATAAAAAGGTGCAGACAAATTCAGCAATATCATGTGAATATCAGTAGCACAAGATGAATGCACAAAATTCAACATCCAGTTTTCATTTCAAGAGCTGTCTGGCTCTACTAAACTTCAGAAAAAAAACCTGATTCAGATTCTTCTACCTTCTTAAAAGTATCAGTTCCCACTAGCACGTAGTTAAATATCAACATTTAGGAATAAGCAGTTAGTTTAGTGATTGGCCACACAATGCTGTTTTAATTTTCTATAGCCTAGATAACTCTCAAATTGAAAATAATGAAATATATACAAAACCATATCAAGCTCCCAGGACGACAATCACATCACCGGCAGGCACTGGGGAAGTCCCAGACTGGACTCAGTGACAGATAGGAACTGGATTCTGGATCTGGATTCAGGATCAGGATCAGGATCA
>VFFE01007914.1:561715-642281 GCA_008921705.1 Burhinus oedicnemus | reverse complement strand
ATGGGGAACAAAGAGGAGAAATTAGAGGTCTGTGTACAATTGCAGTGCTGTGGTCTCACTGGGTCTCACAGTGAGCATGTGAGTGGCAGAGAGGTGGTTGGGTAGGTCACACAACTGGAGGTAGATTCAGGCTCTTTAGGAAGGACGGGGCAGAGATGTAAGGAGGGGGAGTAGCCCTTTATGTAAGAGAGCAGCAGGTTCTGTGTGGAGCTTTCCTTTGGATGGTGAACCAGTTGAGAGTTTATGGGTTAGGATTAGAGAGCAGATCAACGTGGACGATGTTGTGGTGAGTGTCTGATACAGATCCTCTTGATCAGGAAGAATTTGATGAGGCCTGCTTTGGACAACTGGGAAAACCCTGATCCTTACAGGGATCTTGAACCACTCTGATATCTGATGGTAGAGCAAGGCAGCTGGGCACAAGCAATCCAGGAGGTTTCTGTAGTGCATTGACGACAACTTTCTCACACAGATGGCCATGGAGTCAATGGAGGGGAAGTACTCTGCTGGACCCTATACCCATAGACATGAAAGAGGTGGTCAGGAATATCAAAGTCAGGAGTAGCCTTGGCTGCAGTGACCATGAGACGCTAGAATCCAGGATCTTGAGACAAAGCAATATGGTAAATAGCAGGATCACTACTGTGAGCTTCAGGAGAGCCAACTTCAACCTGTTCAGGTACCTGTTTGGAGGAATCTCATGGGATACAGCTCTGGAGAGAAGAGAGGTCCAGGAAAGCTGGCTGATCCTCAAGGATCGCCTCCTCCAAGCTCAAGAATGGTCTATCCCCATGTGCAGGAAGTGAAGCAAAGGTGACAGGAGGCTTTCGTGGAGGAACAAGTTGCTCCTGAATAAATTCAACCATAGAAAGAAAGTGTACCAGATGCGGAAGGGTAGGTGGCCCCGGAGGAATATGGAGGAGACACTATCTGAGCATGCAGTGGTGGGGTTAGAAAAGCCAGAATTTATGGCAACTGCATCCTTGGAGATGCTCAAAACCCAGCTGGATCCAGCCCTGAGCAATCTGCTATAGCTGAACCCGCTTTGAACAGGGGGGCTGGACTAGATGATCTCCAAAAATCCCTTCCAATCTCAACAATTCTATAATTTTGGAAGATAATGCATATATTATCTGAGAGCTCCTGAAGACTGCATATGTGAACTTCATTCTTTTCATGACAGAAACTGTAAAAGACATAGACTTTTGTAGTGACTGAAAAAATACTGGGAAACCTGGAGACTATTATATGAAATGTGGGGGATAGGTGGGCTGCAGGCAGCTCTGCCTTTGCTACACAGCTTTGTCCTTGACAAAAAAGAGATAAGCAACTTTAAGGAAGAAAGAAGCAAGCTTAAGCAGAAAAAACAGGATGAAGACATACCACAGAAGCTGCGTGGACTGCACGTGATAATAGCAGGAGAACCAATCCTGGTACTAGTATAGCTGCGTGCTTTGCTATCACTAACCAGTGAAGAAA
Source organism: Burhinus oedicnemus (assembly GCA_008921705.1). NCBI lineage: Eukaryota > Metazoa > Chordata > Aves > Charadriiformes > Burhinidae > Burhinus > Burhinus oedicnemus. The sequence continues at coordinate 640,802 of VFFE01007914.1, read as the reverse complement.
ATATAACTAGCGCGTGATTAAGGAGCAGGTATATAATTAGGGGGCAGAACCGAGCAATAAAAGTCTCCATGATAATCTGAATAAGGCTGCATGGATTGATTTCTTAGGCCGCTACGACAACAAAATATTCAAAATTTTTCAGTGCCCTTCTCTGTTTCTCCTGAAGAGAAAATTACTGTTTCCTTCTTTAACTGTCAAGCCTTGGCACTTCTGATTAAGATATAAAGCTCCTGCTTTTCTCTCTGAAGGGCTCCGTTTTATCTCTGGTGCAAAGCAGTACATACATCACATACATGCTTTCACCACCTACATGATGTGTTACTTGTATTTTGACTGGTTTAGCATCCTAACACACTCTGCCTTCCTGACCATATGGTACACTGGTTTCTGTGCAACAAGTAATCATCTGTTTTACAGTTTAAAATAAAATGAACCGTTATCATTGAAATTATAAACAATCATGTGTTTAGGTGTTACAGGTATTAATTTCAGTGAGGTTCACAAGAGCTTTCTGATGGATCCAGTCACTGGATCTATTAATCATGTGATATGGTAAGAATTTCAGCTTCTCTACAAAAGAATGTAGGAAGTCTTATATAGAAAATATGTCAGTTTTTGGAGGCATAACTCACAACTGTCAAAGCCTTCAGATTTATATATGGGACTCTACCATCAAGGTAGATTTCACTGATGCCTTGAAAGAATTCTTAAATGCTTAGCAGCCTGGCAACCCTTACTAGTCCAGTCCATGGTTACCATTATCACTGTTTTTTTCCCTATTGGATACACCATTTGGCAGTTTCACTCAAGGTATGTGTGGCTATGGCATTGATCTTAGCGTCTCTTAATAAATCTCTGATCGTAATATCCACCTTAGTGCTAATCTTGCCACTATTTTCCAAGACCATGAGCCATTTCAGGTCTGAAAAATGTTATGATATCTGTTTCCCAACATGCCTTTTAAGTCCAGCTGTATACTCTTTTAGAAAACAGCTCAGATGGAAAGCAGTAAAATATCAAAGATGCCATTGAAGGGAGAGCACTCTGTCACATACAAGTAAGTGCATCTGCTTGCAAATCCTGATCCAAAATGTTCTGCTCTTGAATGATTTCTTTCAAAGTTAAAGGGCTGACTTTTTTCTGCCTTACTCTCTTATTTAGCATCTGGGGAGTGTAATGATCATATCACTGACTCCCTAAAAATGCTTTTCATTCCTATAGAGACTCCCTTTCTCCTACCACAACTTTTGAGTATGTACATACAAAAGACTTGAAGCTTACAACATAAAAGCAGGGAAAAAAGGTGTTTTTGTTTGGATGATAATTGTAGGAGATAGCAGCAGAGAAACTATATTTGAAGACAGACAGATGTATAACTCTTAGGTTACACAAGTTGCTTTATTTTCCACATATTCTTTGATCAATTTCTTCATACGTAGGACTGTTGTGTCATTTGTAATCACCAATAAACTCATTCTTTCCAGTGTGCATGTAACTGTTTCCCTTCCTTACATGAAACATTTGTGACACATCACTGAAAAGCCTTTTCCTATTTATATTCCTTTTATACTTGTGAATGTCACTAAGCTAGATATTTTGCAGCTCGTAAAAAAAAGAAAAAAATTTGCAATCATATGGACAGGCACCTAGGATTAAAATGAAACATGGGACCAGTAAATTCAGTCTGCTACCACCACAGACTGCTATGGAAGGTCCAAAGTCCACAGAATATAAATTCTACATGTCCCTGTACATTACCTGCCTGAAAGAATGACGTTACTGCTATCATGCATCATGAAAACTTGCAACCATGCTGAGCTGAGTAGAGCTGGGTCTCAGATATGTGATTCAGTTCAGTTGAGCTGTGCTAGCTTAGTGGTATAGGTTGGCCTGCAACAAGCATGAAGACATAAACCTTAGTTAAAGAAGTTTAAAGGAAAATGCTAGCCAGTGGCCAAATGGAGGGCATGCAGTTTGTTGCCTTCCCCCAGGGGTCACATGGCAATTCTACTGATTTGTGTAACTGGATTAGACATCTGGCTCCATAGGGAGTCCTCAAGTATTTCAACTGCTCTGATTCTACTGCAGTATTCACACAAGTTATTGCTGTGGGGGAATCTACAGTGCTGGGAACATAACCATTGAAAACTGAAAGAAAACACTTGCTGATCTCACGAAGCATCTCAAATGTCACTTATGTCTGTGTTTTATAACAGACCACATCAAAGATACTCTGTGCTGACTGCAAACAAAACTGCATGACAGAAAAGAATGGCAGCTTGAGATGTCTGACTGTGCTTTAAAATGTTCCAAAGCTATATGATATTTGCCATATACTCAAATAATTGTGCCTCTGTAAAATGATCTCCCACATCATAAAAGTCTATATGTAATAGACAGCAACCAAGCAATCAAAATATTTATCGAAAATACATTCTAGGTTTTTGAGGGATGTTAATGGAGGCAGCCATGTAAATGAGAAGAGTTTGCAACTTCCTGCAAAATTCAGTGACTAGGAGAATCCAAACTCCCATAGAACTTTGAAAATTTAGGTGACTACTAATTCCTTTTAGAAGGCAAATATTGACATATTTATTTGTTTACTCCATTGAAACACGAATGCTGAATAACTTTCTGACAGAGGAACCATTAGATCATTTGCTTGTTTTAATGTTTTGTTGCCTAATATTACATCTAATATTGCATCTGGAATACTAATACAGTAATTCCAGGTTAATTTGGGTCTATATTAGATTATGTTATACTTTTATGTGTATAAATCATTACTTATCTTGGTAGACCATGTGCCAGGTAGTGTGCAAAAGAGGATAATTGAAAAATGAATATAGGTCATTATCAGTGAAAAATGAGACTGATTTATTGTTGGTAAATAGCAACTACTCCATCTTCACAAGCGGAGAAGACAGCTGTATAGTCATGTCAAACCCCATGTATTCAAGAATTCCTAACAATGAAGTGTCTTGTTCTTTACTTTTGAAACTGCCGCTGGGGAACTTCAAAACTTCATTGTAAATGTGGTTGTTTATCAACTGAAACTCAAGCTTGGATTCACAGAGATTTATGTTGAAAAGACAAAATATCTAAATTACACCTCTGGAAAATTTACTACATATTTTCTTGGTTAAACTTGTACAGTAAGACCTGAAAAGTATTCATTTTGTTCCAGTTCAGTGTCTTATCTAATATGGAGGGAATTCATTTGGTACAAGAGATGAATAGTGTTTTAATACTAAAGAGCATTTCATATTAATGTTTCTTATCTTGTGTTTATATTAGTGTATTTCATGTGAGTGTATTTTATGTTTTGCTCACATGTTGTTGGAAATTTCATAATCATCACTGCCTACATTTCAGTGGAAACCTGGAATAAAGCAGAGATTCATTTAATCCAGAAGCAGACATGGGAACTAGGATATTTTGAAGAAACAAAAAGATATTACAAACAAATAAAATGGGAAGTGTCAAATGAAATGACAGTGAGTACCAATACAAAAAACTTGTATGGAAATAATATCTATTCTTCTATCACAGTCATAATTAATATATGCATATGCAAGAATATCCACACCCAGACTACGCTATTCTGTCTACTGTCATTACTTAGGACAGCAGTCCACCTGTATCACAACAATAACAGAAGAACAGTAAATCCTTCTTTTCACTTCCTTGAAGCAGCAGGAATGCAGTCCTTAATCCTCAGGTCCTACCGAAAAACACTCAAGCATTTTGAGGGCAAAAGGATGCACACATTTTAACATTTCAGAGGGATTCAGCTGATTACCTTGACTAATAAAATGCAAATAACACTTTTAGAATATCACATTTGCTTCTTGACAACAAGCTCACTCAAAAGCATTTTTCACTGTTATTGTTATGATCACATCTAGTTGTAGATGGCATTCACCACCAATATTCAAATTAATCATTTTAAGGGAGCACACCTATAAAGCAGTATTGTCAATTAATTAATAGAATTAAATACATTCTTGTGGACATGCCCTCAAACTAGTATTCTGTTTATTACTGTTTCACTGATAATTGTTAGAGCATAGTGACATAGCTTGACAAGTTGTATTTTGGGATTTTAAGCAGTATAATGCTTGTCTATGCAATAGGTAAGTGCTTTGCATGTGTCTCAAAACAGACAACTGCAATGTTAATTTGGTAAAATCCAGACAGTCATATGCACAAACTAATACAGTAAGTTAGCTGAAGTACAGAAGTATGCAAATATAAATACAAGCTATTTTAGGAAACTTGGCTCTTGCTGTTGCTTTACTTGGAGAAATAAATAAATTTACTGAATAATTTCTTTCAGTTATTTTGAAAAAATGTGCATTCTATCACGGTCTTTCTCACAGAAACCATTAAAGGATTCCCAAAGAGCAGAAGCAGAGATTCAAAGATGTCAGCCACATGCTCAGGAAAAGATATTTTAGTAGATATTGACAGTCATTATTTACCATACCTCAGATTCTCTAAAGCTCTAAACTTCCACTTGAATTGCCATACACAAGTTTAAAGGATTACAAGGTGTTTAAATACCTCATTCTTTTTGTGATGTGTAAGGCTTAAAAACCTGTTAGTGATTTTACAAATTAAAAATATTAATCAACATCAAATATGGGATTTTTTTAACAGCCTTTCGTAGTAAGGGGTTTCTCAGAATTTTAGCTTCTTTTTTGAAAAAAGAAAAAATTATTATTTCTTTAGCCATAGCTATTTCAGCTGATGGGTAAAGGAAACTCCCCTACCAAATCGTAGTGATGGACAAAAGAAGAGTAATCATCAACTGTATTGCTGCCTTTGCAATGCTCATTTTAGAGGGAATGAGCCACTGAGCTACAGTTGTGAAGTAAAAAGCAGTCTGTCTGCTCCCTTTTCAGAACAATACTCAATTGATACCCTTACTCATCCATAAAGTCAGTAACGTCATAAAATCATAAGAATATAAGAGGAAGGAAATCTCAGAGAAAGCAGCAGAATGACTGGGGGAACTGAAAGGCTGACTTCCAAGGGAAAATTTGCAAAGTTTAGTATACATACATAAGGTATTAGAGAAGGAGTTATATTCGTGAAGAATCTCAGACATTAAAAACAAATCTGAGAAAAAAGTAGAGATGAAGAGAAGGAACACAACCAGGTATTGATTCTTTCTCCTAGTGAGAGGTCTACTTAATTTCAAGGAATACCTCCCTGCTCTTTGCTGAAGGTTTATGCACAGTAGATTAATTTCTGGCTCCTTTCCTGAAGGTTTTATCTTCTTAAGTTTGTTAACAGCAATTTGCTAGTCTAAAGGAAATTAGCTCTACATAGGTAATGCTCTACAAAAAAGAAATCAATAATAATTACTTTGCAGATGAAAAGAATTAGATTGGCAACTGTGGAAACTTTTCATTTGCCAGGATAATATTGCAAAATTAATAAAGTTATAGTCAAATAAATAGTTGCTGCATTAAATACAGTAGATTAATTCTAAATGGTTGAAACTGAGAGGCCATACACTAAACTTGGTATCATTTACCTGTTATTCTTGTTACTGGGATGAAAAATATAACTAAGAACACCTATGTTAAATCACTTCAAAATATCAGGAGAAACCCTGGATGCCAGTAGTTTGCTGCGAAACCTGGAAGGGAACCTCTGGCATACCTGTCAGCTTCAGACAGAAGAACTGATTTATAATATTTGATACTATCTCCCAGCATAATGAAACTGCCTTTATGCAACCTTCCAGCGGAGGAAATTGTTAGCCTAAATTATTTCCCTGACAGAAATAAGGTCATGAAGAATATGAGTGAAAGTGTCATGGCAGTGATTTTAAGGAAAGAGGGACTTAACAATTCCCAGCATGTAGGAGGAATGAATGCAGACAGGTTGAGGCAGAGTGCAAGCTAAGGTAGGGAAGGAATTAAAATGAAACACATCATATTCCCTCATGCATATGGACTTCTATTATGGGAGCAAAGGCAATATTCAACTCAATTTCGTCAAGGGAATGAATAACAGTTGTGAAGAAAAGGATTGTTGGGAAAACCACAATGGGACATGCATAAAACTGCTGGTATGCAGAGTGAGAAGAGAGTAAGAGTAGGAGGGGGCAGACAAAGATCCTCACACAGGCGAAGTACCTGAAACAGTGACAAGGAAGCGGTTGGTTCTGGAAAGCGCACAAAGCCCATAGCAAGGAAAAGAAAGGGCAGCGAGGGAAAAGGGGGCAGGATACCACTCAGGCAGAGTGAATGAGAATGACAAGCTATGGGAAGGAGTCAGGGATGTGGAGTTGCAGCCTGTCCCTAGGGAACAAGGATGTGCATTCAGGAAGCGTGTGAGAAATCAGTTTATTTTAAGTCTCTGACATGAGTGGTGTGCTCAGCCTATCACTGCAGTAATGTGAGCCTGGCTTCTGTGTAGTGCTCTCCAACACAGAGAAACTCTTCATCAGCGCTCGTACGCTTCCTAACCCTCTTATTTTACTCTCCTTTGGGGCTGATGGACTATGTAATTTTTCCAACTTGAATATTCTGTTATGTTGACTGAAGAAATTAATGTGTTTAGCTACATGTTCCTGAAAGAAACACTTTTTTTTTTCAGAAGTAGAGTGATAGCAATAAATGTCATACCTTGCTTATATCACTGGTTTTAAAAGATTAAAATTTTATAGGACTAAAGGAAGACCATCATCTGCCAGTCAAGAAGGAATACAAGGAAGTCAGCTGTGCAAAAAGCACCCTAAATAAAAATAGAGGTCACTTAGCAGTTTTAAATATAAGATAAATACTGTGGTCCTGAAAGCAAAAAAAGTTTGGAAGTATAACTTAATCAGTTTTCAAAATTAAAACAATACCTCTACATTGTAGATAATCTAAAAGAAAGTGAGCTTGGATTTTTTCCATATTTCTTGGATATATTTTTTATTCCAGCAAAAGGCAGCTGTAAAAATGAATAGAATGTTCCTGTCCCCAGTAACTTAGCTACTGACTTTTTTCTCCTTTACTGACTGCTTGAGAATTATCTTCAAAACACAAGAATCAGTTCACAAGTAATGAGGGTAAGCAAGACTTACTACACCATGCGGTTTAAGTCTCTACTTCTTTTAAGGGGGATGTCTGCTTAAAATCAATGAACAAGGGGTATAGAATAGCTTAATATATGGCCCTCAGGATCTGGGTTGGAATTTTGTGCAGAGAGGTCATTTAAACTCCAGTCTACGCTGGGGAATTTATCTGTTGCTTTCGGTGCATATCAGCAATGTGTCATGCTGAACTGCATAAACACCAAATGTGAAAAGACTTCAATCATATTCAGCACCACTTCAGAGACCGTAGCTGAACATTAAGCTGACTCTGTTAAAAAGCTTTATGCAGCTTTTGTACCTTTGCAGAATTGTTAACATCCAGAAAATCATCATTAATAAAAGAGAACCTGTTTCGGATACTAACCACAGTCATCTTTAACTTCATATTTGTGAATGAATTTGAGATGGTTGTTGGTTAAAAGGAGTTTCCATAACAGGGAAGGTGAAGGCCAACAGCTTGGATCTGTGATTTTTCCATAGCTGACTTCGTGGTTAGGTATTTGTTGCTTGTTTTACATGCTATGTTCTCCTAGAAAATTAAAGACTGCATCTTGCTATTGTTCAGATAGGACCTAGTTCATCAAAAGTGACTAAACTCTTTTCACCTCACTGCATTATGGGAACCTCTGGACAGGTTTCAATAGGAATGGGGAGGGTTGGCAGGGTGGTATGGGAAAAGAATAAGCTAGACACTTTTGAAGATCACAAACATATACACACACACCACATAACTTACACAGATTGCAAGCTACCTTGTTTAAAATATTTGTAAAGCTATTTTTCAGGTACCATCAATTCCAAATAAAGCTTGCTTACTGGGTTTCTTGGAATGTATATGCTTGTTTTCTTCTATTCTTATTCTGAATGTTGTTTGGAGCTGTTCTGGAGGAAGGAAGAGCGTAAGAAAGGGAATATGTCTCTACTTCTTGATTCCCATGAGCAGTTCTAGAGAGAGAGAGGAGATGGGAACAGACACATGGTTGATGACTGCCCAATGCTGATGAGTATTGTTGAATCAGAACTTTCATAAACTATGTGTTTCAAGAAAGATTTAGAGAAATTTTTGATAATACTACGAGCACTTAAAATTTAGACTACAGAAATGTAGTTATTGCAGGACTCATTCTAATTGTGTTGATTTATTTTCTATCCTAAAAGAAGTGAGAGAAATCAAATCCATTGTGCAATTTTGACGTAATTGGGATATTCTCATATTTCTATGAGAGTTAGTTTTAACTAACTTACTATAATATATATCAAACCTTTAAGATATGATTCTGCGTCTGCTAGAAGGGGACATTGAAGTTCAGCATCGTATCATAAAGTCTTCACATGACAAAGTGCTATGTCCTATGTCTTTACTATAGATGACTCAAAGTAAAGCCAGTGCAGCAGCTTTTGTGCATGTTTTTTTGCATACTATGTTAATAATTTAGTAGAGGAAGTGCAAGCTATCAACTTCTGCCAGATGAAAACATACAATATGAATGATATCATAGAATCATAGAATCATTTAGGTTGGAAAAGACCTTTAAGATCATCTAGTCCAACCATTGACCCTACTCTACCAGGTCTGCCACTAAACCGTGTCTCTAAGCACCACATCTACATGACTTTTAAACACAACTAGGGATGGTGACTTGATGGTGGCGTAACTTGAACCCATTTCCTCTTGTCCTATTGCTAGTTACTTGAGAGAAGAGACCAGCGCCCGTCTCACTACAACCTCCTTTCAGGTAGTTGTAGAGAGCAATAAGGTTTCCCCTCAGCCTTCTCTTCTCCAGACTAAACAATCCTAATTCCTTCAGCCGCTCCTCATAAGACATGTTCTCCAGACCCCTCACCAGCTTCGTTGACCTTCTCTGGACACGCTCCAGCACCTCAATGTCCCTCCTATACTGTGGTGCCCAAAACTGAACACAGTACTCAAGCTGCGGCCTCACCAGTGCTGAGTTACAGGGACATGATCACTTCCCTCCTCCTGCTGGCAACACTATTCTTGATACAGGCCAAGATGCTGTTGGCCGCCTTGGCTACCTGGGCACACTGCTGGCTCATGTTCAGCCAGCTGTCCACCAGGACCCTCAGATCCTTTTCTGCCAGGCAGCTTCCCAGCCACTCCTCCCCAAGCCTGTAGCGTTGCCTGGGGTTGTTGTGACCCAAGTGCAGGACCCGGCACTTGGCCTTGTTAAACCTCATGCAGTTGGCTTCAGCCCATCGATGCAGTCTGTCCAGATCTCTCTGCAGAGCCTTCCTAACCTCAAGCAGATCAACAGTGCCACTTAATTTGGTGTCATCTGCAAACTTAGTGAGGGTACACTCAATCCCCTCATCCAGATCATCAACAAAGATATTAAACGAGGCTGGTCCCAAAACTGAGCCATGAGGAACATCACTTGAGACCTGCCACCAACTGGATTTCATATCAGATAAGAGGAATGGGGACAATGAAAACTGAGGGACGCTGTGGGACACTATTAAGATATAACCATGAATGTCAGAAGGTCAGAAGAAAATGAAAAAAAACCAAACCAAAACAAATCAAATACTTGTAAATAGGGAAAACCAACATCTAGGAATCAGTTAGGGAATCACTGTCTTTGAGTTGTATTGATCAACTCTTTCACATTACGAAAGAACAGGAAATTAATATGTTGAAGAAAAACACATGCACAATGGAAAAAAAGCCTTCTCTTGGAATGAACATGTCTAAGGAAGTGCACTGATTGCTCAAGTTGATAGAAAGAACTGAATAATCTCTGGAACGTTCCATATGTATTTTAAAGAATCTTTTCAGAGATTTTGGAAAACAGGATTTCCAGTTCAGTGAGAACTTAATCTGCTTGAATTATCAAGATACATATTTCAGTTGAAGGCAATTATCATGAGGTCACTGTATAAATTTGAATTAGCTACCTTTGCAACTAATTCACATAAACGTTAACATCATGTCAATGTTTACATGAGGGGAAACATGGATTCACAGACTTTTAAGATTTCAAATTTTCCAGGAGAGAATGAAAATCCAGGCAAACAGTGCTTCAGGTAACCCCTGAAAGATGTCTTTTCCTATTAAGGATTTTCAAAAATAGGAGAAAGTCATACTTAAAAAATTTAGCAATATTCATAGCAGTATAGCTGATTCTGTACTTACTGACAAAGACAATGCAAAAATCAACATTTTGTTTCGTGTCAAGATCTGACCTTAAAAACTTTTGACTTGACAAAAAGGAAAAGAATGGAAAAGCAGTCAACACTAGCATTTGCACTGACCAGTTTTAAAAAAAGTTAACTACTTATAAATATATTATGATAAATACCAAATTTTTTTGCTAACTCAGGATTGCTTACTGTCTAAGTTCTAACTCTGGAGGCAGCACAGTAAGATCACCTGCTAATTAATCTTCTCAAATTCCTCAAATCTTTTCTGTAAACCATTCAGGGATTTTGTGTAGCTCAGAAAATTTTTTCAATCCTATCTTTCTAGAAAACTCTTTTATATTTCTAGCTGTAACATAATTCCCTGCACTAGCACATTAGCTTGACAGGTTAGACATCATTTGTGACTAGTCCCCAGATATCAAAACAGTAAAAGAAGTTATAGCATCCCACATTGAACAAACAGCAAAGCTTATCCTTTTCACACCACTGGGCATTTTTCTAAATTAACATCTTTCTTCACAAACAAGCATTCCACTCTAATTTGCTTATGTACAAGCTATTTTGTAGGCATTTTAACGCACTCTGATGTCACTCAGGACAAAGCAATTAATCCAGTAAAAGATGGTCCTGCTCAACCATCTTCCAGTGAAATGCTGCTGGACTCACTGCAAGTGAGGATGATGCATATGGCACCTGCTTCACTGGTGTTCAGGTGGTCTCACCAAGTCTGTCATTTGGCAGCTCACCATCTGAATACTCACTTTGCAACCACTTGCAGGAATCGAAGCATTGGTTGAAGAGGCATGTGAGGGCAGAGACAAACAACTGTGGGCAGCAGCAGGTCTGAAATATTTCCAGTGAAAAGGACTGTTAGTCTGACACTGAAGTTTGTGAGTAGAATGAAGTTATAGGCCTGTGACACTCTGAAGATGTGAGTGCAATGAACATGGCTAACGTGGCCGGTTTTAGTGATCTCCAGTAGCCCATTTCACTGTGTATCGTAAAGTGTTGTTAATCCTTGTACATTTACATAAACACTGGCTTTATAAAGCAGGTAGGGAATTTGGTTGATCAATACAGGTGTATTTGGGGCCTTGTGAGAGACATTGTATTCAAGGAGTCAGTGATCTTGAGAAGGCCATGTCTGCTCTGCTGGGGCTCTCTATTCTTATATATAGAATATAAGCTGCATAAGAAAAAAACAAAACACTAAAGTGAGTCTAGGTATTATAATGTTCTAATAAACACTATTAGAATATAATAATGGTATCTGTTTTGTTTTGTTTCCTTACTGCTGCGAAGGAATCCCTGTGATTTTTGGTTTTTCAATGCTTGAGGCACACACTTGGTGTTGAATAATGGGAGAAGACGTAAGTAGGTAGAATAACTTCATTTGGTATCATTTGGCCAGATTAATATGACAGTTTACTGCTAAAAGCCTGAGGACCATAACCTCAGAGACAACAATATCTGGAAACAGGTTGATGACTGCAAAGCACAGGTTCTAGAAAATCTGACTTCCCAAGTGCACTATGTATTTATATTCACTAGAGAATTTGGAAAATTAGAGCTGTAAATTATTACATACTTATTTCCCTAATACTGTGGAAGACATGAATAAATATTTTAGCATTAATATTAATACTGATCTTTTACTAGTGATAGTCTCAAAGTTTAAAAGTAAGGAAAATTTGCAGTATTATGGCTTGAAATGAATGGACTTGGCAGTGATTAAAATAAAAAACAGTCTCTTTAAGTGCATAATCTTTCCTCAGAACTCATTCCAGTCCCCAGATGTAATTGCCAATGGTCTCAGTTATTTCTAATCTGTTCTGAATTCGTGGCTGATATTGATAAAACATTTTAGAGATTAATAAAACAAAACAAAACAAAAAACACAAAACAGTGTATAAATGTTAAATATAATTAATATTATGTAGTCAACTTGAAGAATGTCCTTAGTCTTTCAGAGAAGGCACATGACTATGTGAATAACTTAATTTACTGACATAAGGAGACAGTGATGGAGGAGATACAGTACTGTAATACAATGTTTAGATAAAAATTACCATTACACACACTAAATGCTATATTTAATGTGTATAACAGTTGGAGAGCTCCACAAGATGGATGATTATTGATCAAATAATTTTGATTTTAATCAAATTCTCTGTAGAATTTTCTCGGGTTTGTTTGTGTCCCCACTGTTATATTTATTTCAGTTTTGTCAGATGTGTCTATATGGTATTCTTGGTACATCAACAATTTATGCAGAAGTACATAGGCTGTACCAATAAATACCTTGGGAAATCTCCCCTATTCAATCTCCAGTATGAATTTCCTGTTTCCCTCCTCCCACTTCCTCACTCTTCTCAAAAAAATACCGACAAAAAAAAGACCCACCCTCCAAGAGATTCAATAAGATGAGCAAAATACATTCAACGTACATTTATTTCAACCCAGCAAGGACATTACCTCATCAGGTAATGACATGCAAGAAGAAATGTTAGATGAAAGAGCTTTTGTTTGCTATCTCCAGGGTATTTTATCAGAACAGAGAAGGTCTACCACTAAAGTATAAGTTTTAAAACGACTACCAGTATTTTGGGAGGAAAAATGCTATTGGAAGTGAATGAAAATTGTACTGGGAGATGAAGCCAAGGTTTTCAATTGGCCATTAAAACAAATTGAAACTACTGCAAACCACGCAGTGGAGATATAATAAAGTATGGTTGAGTGAGTGAGCAATTACATTTTACATCCCACATTGATAAAATGTTCTCGCAGTGTTATGCTAGAATGACTCTGTAGTAAACTATGATAATCTGTGGAAGTACCAGTTGCCTGGATAAATGTTCATAAAGGAGCTTTGGTCAGTGTGGTCTATTTATACATTACATGGAGCGAGCATATCTGGAGTTGCTGGAGATATCAATATTCTGGGAAAAAGTAAATGATTCCATTTTATAAACAAGGTTAGATAACATAGACAAAACAATTAAGTTTTGAATAGTGGATTCTCCTGGGACACCTACCTCTTTAACAGTTTCTGGACAGTTTGCCAAATCTTTCATAGAATCAGAGAATCACAGAATGGCTGAAGTTGGAAGGGACTTCTGAGGTTATCTGCTCCAACCTCCCTGCTCAAGCAGGGTCCCTGCTCAAGCAGAGCTAGTTGCCCAGGACCATGTCCAGGCAGGTTTTTAATATCTCCAAAGATGGAGACTCCACAATCCCTCTGGGCAACCTGTGCCAGTGCTTGGTCACCCTCACAGTAAAAAGTGTTTCCTCATGTTCAGACAGGGCCCTCCTGTGTTTCAGTTTGAAACCATTGCCTCTGGTCCTGTCACTGGGCACCACTGAAAAGACCCTGTCTCCATCTCCTTCATTCCCTTCCATCAGGTATTCACACACATTGACAAGATTCCCCTGAGCCTTCTCTTCTCCAGGCTGAGCAGTCCCAGCTCTCTCAGCCTTTCCTCATGTCAGATGCTCCAGTCCTTTAATCATCTTTCTGGTCGTTTGCTGGACTCTCTCCAGTATGTTCATGTCTCTCTTGTACTGAGGAGTCCAGAATTGGACATAGTACTCCAGGTTTGGCCTCACCAGTGCTGAAAAAAGGGGAACGACCACCTCCCTCCACCTGCTGGCCATACTTTGCCTAAAGCAGCCCAGGATAGCCTTTGCCTTCTTTGCAGCACATTCCTTCTTATTTATCTCAATATTCACAGCACTATTTGTCTGGCATCTTTCCTACAAACAACAAGGCCAAGTGCCGGGTCCTGCACTTTGGTCACAACAACCCCACTGCACTTTGGTCACAACTACAGGCTTGGGGAAGAGTGGTTGGAAAGCTGCCTGGCAGAAAAGGACCTGGGGGTGTTGGTCAACAGTCAGCTGAATATGAGCCAGCAGTGTGCCCAGGTGGCCAAGAAAGCCAACGGCATCCTGGCTTGTATCAGGGATAGTGTGGCCAGCAGCACTAGGGAGGTGATCCGTCTGTCCCCCTGTACTCAGCACTGGTGAGGTCCCACCTCGAATACTGTGTTCAGTTTTGGACCCCTCACTACAAGAAAGACATTGAGGTGCTGGAACATGTCCAGAGAAGGGCAACAAAGCTGGTGAAGGGCCTAGAGAACAAGTCTTATGGGGAGCGGCTGAGGGAACTGGGGTTGTTCAGCCTGGAGAAAAGGAGGCTGAGGGGAGACCTTATCACTCTCTACAACTATCTGAAAAGAGGCTGTAGAGAGGTGGGGGTCAGTCTCTTCTCCCAAGTAACAAGTGATAGGATGTGAGGAAATGGCCTCAAGTTGTGCCAGGGGAGGTTTACATTGGATATTAAGGAAAATTTCTTCACTGAAAGAGTAATCAAACATTGAAACAGGCTGCCCAGGGAAGTGATGGAATTACCATCCCTGGAGGTATTCAAAAGACAGGTAGATGTAGTTTTGGCAGTGTTAGGTTTATGGTTAGACTCGATGATCTTAAAGGTCTCTTCCAACCTAGGTGTTTCTATGATTCTATGATTCTGTGACAATTCAAATTGGGTTCTGCATCTCTGATGATAAAACCAGCATCAGCTGACTGTTTGTCACATGTAGGCTGCTCCTACTGAATGTTGGATATGATGATGCATTAATCAGGAGGTTTCCACTGTCCTTTTATGCAATTTTGTCCAAGATCCAACACAGGAGAATGGAAGGTTGTTTTCATGGTACTGGAAGCATCTTCAAGGATCAGAATAACATTCCGCTGGGTGATCCTACAAACAAAGTTATTACCTATTGAAAAGAGCATACAAAGATTTACACCTTTTATATACATCCAACAGTCTCAATGGGTAGATTATGCTCATTATTGAATTAACTTTCTTTATAGTCAACAAGATTTTAGTAGTGGAAGCAGATTAAGGCCGGTTCTCAGCAGTCTGTTTGATAATGTCACACCAACATTATTTAAATGAGAATTATTATCAGATTCTTTTAAGGACAGCATGACTTTTATAAATGGTGGTTGACACAGTAAAAACTAAAATGCTTTGTCATGCCCTCATGTTTCTGTATCGTAAATCAGGATGTAAAGTCATTGGTGGTTTGGATTACTGGAATCGAATTTGGGGACTCTCCTCCACCGCTAGTAAAGGTCATCTGGACTCCAGGTACACTCACACACAAGAGCAAAGCATGCTTCTAGACTTCTTTCTTGGACAGGGGCATTGGGCAAACCATGGCTAAAGAGTGAAGACAAGATCAGCTGTCAGCATTATGGAGCTCCTGTATCATTCAGGAAAGGGTGAAGTGTTGGACGGAGACTGTGAAGTGAACTACTGCATTATAAGGGAACAGAACTAACTATTGATGGAACAGAACCATTTGGCAGAACTAAATATAAATCCAGTTTCCCTTAAAGTTGTGTTGTTTTTGCTAAACTAATTCAATTCAATGTCTTATCACTTAATGGCTTACTTATAATTTATAAACAACTCTAGCAATTAAAATATTTCTTAGTGTTAGAGTGATATCATTCACAGTAGCTAGTAACATAATTGTTATGGTAACAAAGGAATTGTAAACATTGATTTTTTACTTCTATGTTTATCAACCAGTGAAAACCATACTTTCCAATGCCAAATACCCAAAGCTAAATGCCTGAACTCATAAAAATCCTAGCTGTCAAAAATATAAAATCTCAGCCCTCACTGCCCTCTGAAAAGATGCCTTTATTCTGATTTCTAAAAGTTAGCTGAGAAATCCACAAAATTATCTCAGCTGCTGTTTTCCACGAATACGAATGTAGGAGTTTTTGGAAGACAAAGAATATATAGAAAAATAACTGTTATAATTTTGTATACTTTTAAATTTTTAATTCCTTGGTATTTTTGTAAGCCATTTCACCAGTCCTCTTTGTGTACCAATTGTAAGGTGTACTTCGGAAAAGAAGGAATGAAAGAGATAGCTTTTATAATCATGTCTGGTTATGGACCTAAGACATGGCATAAGAGATTATATTTTGGTTGACGATGTCTTCCCAATCAAAACCAGTACAGGGACTCAAGTTGTTCTTATGGATTGATTTGGGACTTGATTACAACATATTTGCTTAATCCCATATTGTACTATGAAAAATCAAAGTCTCAAAAGACTAAACCCCTCAAAATTACACTGACCTAGGAGGAGCAGGAACAGATAAAAAAACCAACCCAGAGTTTATGTTCAAGTGAATAAAAACTTGGTGTCATTACAAATCCAAACTCCATCTTTCATAGTCAGGATTATACTTTCAGGTGCAAAGCAGCCAAGTTCTGAAATGGCTTGCGATTTATGTAGTCAGTCAAAACTACTGAGGATACCGATTGAATATGAAACAGTGAAAGAATTTGCCTACTTAGACCAAATTTCATTGCCACTTACAAATACAAACTTTCAAAACTTCCTGTGGAAAATCCCATGATCTTTAAGAAACAGCAGATGCCCTGCTGTTTGAAAGTGTCATCAGCACTCAGTGCCTTTAGAAATTGGGCCACAAATTTATTTTCCTGTGAATACAAAACAAGTACGTATGGATATCACCCCTGTTTTCATCTCATCTCCATTATTTCAGTTTCTGAAATTATATCCAGAAATCCATCAAAATATGTACTTTAAGGTCATTTAAATATTGAAGATAAAATGTGTTTAGTTGCTTGGTAAAAATCAGTATTTCTAAAGGAAGTTTAGAAATAGGTTCCAGCATAGAGGTATTATATGATGTAGAATGTCTTCCAAACCACAGTGACAACATCATAAATTGTTAATGATATTATCTAAAATTATTCTAATTAATGATCTAATCTGAAGTAATTCAGTCCTTAAATCATTTTCATATGTCAGCTGGTAAATCTAAGCAAGGTTTATAGTTCTTATTGTGAGGAAGCTTTGTTTCTCCTCATATTCTGCACAGTTCTTTAGCCTAAAGATTTTCCTTGGGCATCTTTGTAGTTGGAGAAATAATGGCTGTATATTAAATTCAGAAATTAAATGTCACTCACCTTGCAATAAAAATGTGCTAAATAATACACAAAATTTCTGTACTGCTTATGAATAAATAAATAAATAAATAATGAAACTGACTACTGTCAGAGGAACTTGCCATTATTTATTTGATCTTTGAAGTAACAGACACATGAGTCATTAATGTAGATCTAAGAATTTATTGTTGACCTTTCTGTTGTGCAATGTGGAATGCATTCATTAGCTACTCTTATTCAAAGGCATACCCACATTTTCTAAAGGCCATAAACAATCTAAGTAGTCCCTATTCAGTGTGTTTGGATTATATTTTTTTTCTGAATGTGTTTTAGTACAGTTTTCTGATAGCAAAACAGTAGTATTTTTGTTGAATAATTAACATTATAAAAGCAAACTGAAATTTAGGAAAAATTAATTCCACTGCTTGTACTGTAGATCAAACTTCAAAAAGGTCCTAGAAAATGTTATCAAATATTACTGTGTAATTATTTTTCAGACACAGTGGAGGTTTTTAAATAGTTCTTTAAACATCCATTGGAAGTAATATTCCTTCCATTACACAGAACAGCAATTTGTATATCATTGTTAATTCCTCCAGAAAATCTTTTCATAATGAAAAATTCTTTCTAATTTGTATCTGTAGAGACGGTTAGGTTTTTATAGAAAAGAGGGGACTTTCTCGCAACATATGGGCACAGAGTTCTATCATGAAAGTAGTCCCCTCTGTGAATAAAACCACATACAAGGAAATTACAGAGTACTTGCACAATGACTTAGTTTTATCCCTTAGTCTTCACTTGCAGAAGAAATTATTTTTTCTCTTCCACTCTGAGGTAGTGAAACATTGGAATAGGTGCCCAGAGAAGTTGTGGAAAACCTGTCTTTGGACATCTTCAAAACCTGAGGCCCTGAGTAACATGATCTAATGCTGCAGTTGAATCTAACTTCGTGGCTGGCCTTGCAGCCAAATGGGACCTTAGAACTTGGACATTGGAGGTTGGACCAGATGACTTCTAGAAATCCCATCCAATCTAAATTATTGTATGATTTGATTGAAAATTCTAGGCAGAATTTCAGCCTCACTCTGGGTGCGTTTCAGTTTTTAAGAAAAGGTGGTTCTGCAAAACTTTTTGCTAATTGTATCTCTCTTTTGATGCTCTTACTAGGGCCTGTGCTTGCTGTTCAATGAATTTCGATGTGCGCTTTGCACAAGTTTAGTCTCTATCCAGAGGTTTAACTGACAGCAGGGCTGATTAAGTCTTGACAAAGCAGAATTTGAGATAGTGTCTTATACCTTGAACCAGCTTTCTGACACATTATGATAGAATCACAGAATCGTAGAATGTTTTGTGTTGGAAGGGACCTTTCAAGGTCATCTGACATTAAACACACACTAATCAAGAGCTGTCTAGTACTAGCACCCAACCTACTCAATACAAATGTCGCTCTTAAGGGACATTTTATACATAACTTTTTTTAATACACAAAACTTTCCATATTAAGTTTTATAGCAAGTAAACTCACAAAACTGTAATAGAGCATATGTGCCCTGTGAGGATCCAAGAAAATAATTGACTTTGCTCTGTGGGTAAAAGCACGCAAGTGCTTACCATCAGCTCAGGATTATATTACCAGTTGAAAGACGTAAACAGGGACTCAGCCAGTAGCAATGGGTAGTTGCAAACGCTTAGTGAATGCAGCATTAGAGAGATGGAATCCTTCTGGGTTCAATAGCTATAAAATCGAAAGACAACAGCACCCACACTCATTAGGGCTGTTGTCTTTAGCTGGGGACTTTCCATGATATAAAACGGAAAACAAAAATCTTTAAAAGACAGTTGAAACTGTTCCAAGTCTTGATTATTCTGTGTTTCTGAGAAGTTTAAATCAACTTGAGAAAGCAGAGTATATAGGAATTTTTCTTAAACAAAAAGGCTTTTTTTCTCAGACCAGAAGTCCCTCCAGGAATCACCTTTCCTAAACTAAAAAGGAGTGTTTTGGTTTTGACCTTTAACAGATTTAGTTTCTACTTAGATGCATTGTAATTCAAAGACTTTTCCATGCTTGGGCTGATACAGTGGAGACCTGCCTGGTACATGTCGTCTGGCCCCTGTATGCAACTAAGATTAACAGTTGCATGGTATCATGGACAGTTTGGTTTCATTACTAGGAGGGAAATAAGGGTATCACGCAGATCCTTGCTGTAAATTTTACTATGTGTTTTGAGTATCACAGTAATTCTAAAATTGTTGCATGCCAAAAGGTTACTTGCCTATATTATCCTGAATAAGATTTGCTAGAATTCCTACTGCAAGATATGGGGAAACATCCCATTTAAAATACATTTTCTAAAATCTGAGTTATTTTCAGAATAATTTTACATCTACAATTGTCTTTTAAGAAGTCTGTTATTTCGAATGGAAAGCAGAGGCAATGTTGTGTTGTCAGAACGAATGTCGACTCATTGGAACCATGTTCTGCCATCATGGAGACAGAAAAGGGAACAGCCACCAGAAAAAAAACAAGATCAAGGGGATCCTGTATCCTCCTTCCATCAGGTTGAAGGCAGTACCTTAAAGGAGAGGAGTGAATGGAGGCAAGTCCATGCTTGGGGCAGCAGGTGAACCCCCTCCTTGCCCACCCCACCTTCCCAGGTGCCTCTGTACAACAGGTATGAGGCTCTGGATGTGGAAGGCCAGTCAATGGATGATGTAGATGATGGTCTAGCTTTACCAGAGATGTTGCCAAGGTCAGAAAGACCTACCCCCTATATCACGACCACCTACATGAGGAAGAAAAGGTGGGTTATAGCTGTAGGTGACTCCCTTCTGAAGGGAACAGAGGGTCCAATATGCAGACAGACATTCCTCTTAGGGAAGTGTGCTGCCTCCCTGGGGCCTGGGTAAAGGACACCACTAGGAAACTAGCTTGGTACAGCCCTTGGACTACTACCTATTACTGCTCTTCCATGTGGGTGGTGATGAAGCTGCAACATGTAGCCCAAGGGCAATCAAAAGAGTCTTCTGGGCCTTGGGAACGCTGGTAAGGGAATCTGGAGCACAGTTTATTTTTTCCTCTCTCCTTCCAGTTGCAAGCAGCAACACTGGAAAAAACAGATGAGCCCAGTCTATTAATACATGGTTCCATGGCCACAAGAACCACAATTTTTTTGTTTGTTTGTTTATAATTGGATGGCCTACATAGCACCAGACTTGCCAGGGTCAGATGAGACTCACGTTTCTGAAAGGGGGAAGATGGTCTTTGCTCACAAGCTAGTGGGGCTCATTGGCAGAGCTTTAAACTAGGCTTGAAGGGAAGGGGGATAATACCAGGCTTGCCCATGATAAGCTGTGGGATGACACGCCAAGGTTAGAGGGACAGGGTGCTAGTGAGAGCCCTCAGCCGGTTGCTCTGAGACGTGCTGGTTATGCTGCAGCACACTTGAAGTCTTACAGGGATGAGCCAGGGGCTCCTGAGGTAATAGAAATCAACAGGGAAACACTAGTGAAATACTCCAAAGGAACTAAGGGATGTTCCTCTAAGAAGGTGACAGGGCCAACAGCCCAGCTGAAGTGCCTCTACACCAATGCACACAGTATGGACAACAAACAGGAGGAGCTGGAAGCCACCGTGCTGCTAGAAAGCTATGACCTAGTTGCCATTACTGAAACTTGGTGGGATGTATCATGTGACTGGAATGCAGCTATTGATGGTTACAGGCTGTTCAGAAAGGACAGGGGAGGAAGGAGGGGCAGAGGCGTTGCCCTCTACGTCAAGAAACGGATAGAGTGTGAAGAGCTGTCTCTGAAGAATAGCTACAAGCAGGCTGAAAACTTATGGGTAAGAATTAGAGACCGAGGCAACAAAGGGAACCTTGTTGTTGGTGTCTACTACAGGCCACCCAATCAAGGGGACCCTACTGATGAAGCTTTCTTTCTCCAGCTACAGAAGGTATGGTGCTTGCAGCGTCTCGTCCTCTTGGGGAACTTCAACCACCCCAACATCTGCTGGAAAAGTAGCACAGTGAGATGTAGGCCATCCAGGAGACTCCTGGAGTGCACTGAAGATAACTTCTTAAGCCGGGTAATAGATAGCCCCACCAGAGGGGATGTGATGCTGGACCTGTTGGTCACCAACACAAGTGAACTAATCAGTGACATTAAGATCGGAGGCAGCCTGCGATGCAGTGCTCATGCACTGGTGGAGTTCGCAGTCCTGAGGGATATGGGTCAGGCAAAAAGTAGTCAAGACCCTGAATTTTAGGAAAGCAAACTTCCAGCTCTTCAAGGAGTTAGTCAGTAGCAGCCCCTGGGAAACTGCCCTCAGGGACAAAGGAGCAGAACAGAACTGGCAGGTCTTAATGATGTTCCCTTTAGAACATAAGAACTTTCGATCCGCCAGTGTAAGAGATCAGGAAAGGAGGGCAAGAGACTGGCATGGCTGAGTCGAGACCTGCTGGTCAAACTAAAGGGCAAGAAAGAGATGCGCAGGCAGTGGAAGCAGGGACAGGCATCCTGGGAAGAGTATAGGGACACTGCCTGGTTGTGTAGGGGTGGGGTCAGGAGGACCAAGGCACAGCTGGAGCTGAACTTGGCAAGGGACACAAAGAATAATAAGAACGGCTTCTACAGGTATGTCAACCAGAAAAGGAAGGTCAAAGAAAGCATACCCCCGCAATGAGCAAGACTGGCAAACTGGTAATGATGAACAAGGAGAAAGCTGAGGTACTCAACAACTTTTTTTCCCCAGTCTAAACTGGCAACCTCTCTTCCTACACCTCTCAAGTGGACAGACCACAAGGCAGGGACTGGGGGAGCGAAGTCCCTCCCACTGTAAGAGAAGATCAGGTTCATGATCACCTGAGGAACCTGAACATACAGAAATCTATGGGACCTGACAAGATGCATCCCAGAGTCCTGAGGGAATTGCCTGGTGTGGTTGTCAAGCCACTCTCCATGGTATTTGAAAAGTCACGGCAGTCAGGTGAAGTCCCCGGTGACTGGAGAAAATGAAACATTTAAAGAGGTAGAAAAGAGGTAGAAGAGGAGGACCCTGGGAACTACTGACGTGTCAGCCTCACCTCTTTGCCCTGGAAGATCATGGAACAGATTGTCCTTGAAGCTATACTAAAGCCAGGGAGGTGATTTGAGACAGCTAGCATGGCTTCACCAAGGGCAAGTCCTGCCTGACTAACCTAGTGGCCTTCTATGATGGAATGACTACATTAGAGGACAAAGGAAGAGCTATGGATGTCGTCTATCTGGAATTCTGTAAGGCCTTTGACATGGTCCCTCACAACATCCTCCTCTCCAGATTGGAGAGGTATGGATTTGATGAGTAGACTGTTTGGTGGATGAGGAATTGGTTGGATGGTCACATCCAGAGGATAGTGGTCAGTGGCTCAATGTCCAGATGGAGACTGGTGACGAGTGATGTCCCTCAGGGGTCTGTACCGGGACTGGTACTGTTCAATATCTTCATCAGTGGCATAGAGAGTGGGATCAAGTGCACACTCAGCAAGTCTGAAGATGACACAAAGCTGAGTGGTGCACTTGACATGCCTGAGGGACAGGATGCAATCCAGAGGGACCTGGACAGGCTTGACAAGAGAGCCCATGTGAACCTCATGAGGTTCAACAACGCTAAATGCAGGGTCCTGTGCCAGGGTCGGGGCAACCCTCAGTATCAATGTAGGCTGGTGGATGAAGGGATTGGGAGTAGCCCTGCCGAGAAGGACTTGCAGGTACTGGTGGATGAAAAGCTGGACAGGAGCTGACGATGTGCACTGACATCCCAGAAGGCCAACTGTATCCTGGGCTGCATTAGAAGAAGCATGGCCAGCAGGTCGAGGGAGGTGATTCTGACCCTCTGGTCTCATGAGACCCCACCTGGAGTACTGCAACCAGCTGTGGAGTCACCAGTACAGGAAAGACACAGACTCATTGGAGTGGGTCTAGAGGAGGACCACAAAAGTGATGAGAGGGCTGGAGCACCTCTGCTATGAAGACAGGTGAGAGAGTTGGGGTTGTTCAGCCTGGAGAAGAGAAGGCTCAGGGGACACCTTGTTGTGGCCTTTCAGTACTTAAAGGGGACTTATAAGAAAGGTGAGGACAAACTTTTTGGCAGGGCCTGTTGCGATAGGACAAGGGGTAATGGTTTTAAACTAAAAAAGGGAAGGTTTAGAGTAGATATAAGGTAGAAATGTTTATGATGAGGGTGGTGAAACACTGGAACAGGTTGCCCAGAGAAGTGGTATATGCACTATCCCTAGAAACATTCAAGGGTTGGAGGGGGCTCTGAGCAACTTGATCTAGCTGAAGATGTCCCTGCTCATTGCAGGGGGGTTGGACTAAATGACCTTTAAAGGTCCCTTTCAACCTGAACTATTCTATGATTCTATTCTATGGTTCTGTTCTATGATTCTATGATTCTGTGGTCAGTGGAGTCACCAGATTATTTAATAGATACATTTGCAGTGAAAAGCAAATACTTTGAGAATCATTAGCTACAAGAACCAAATAACATTTTTCTCTCACTGATAACCACAGTTGTACTTAACATGTTTCTTTCTCTCGTCCAAAATGAACATTAAAGAAAACTGTTTAGAAAATAATTTAAACCATTCTGCAGGTATTTTTGTACTGTTACAGCCTAATTCTTACTTAAATACTTCAGTTACATGTGCTCAGAGATCTAAAAGGAAATCTAATGCCAAACAAAGATTTTTGCAGCATTTCAAATGTAACTGCATGTTAAACATCCAGGATTACTTCAACTGAAGAAATTTTTGGTATTTTTAACCCTCCCAGATCATCAAGTCATTGCTGGACCAGGAAAAGCTTCATTTCTGTCAGATATGTGTCCAACATGCCCAAGTTTTCCAAGCTTCTCTTTTGCACAGATCTTGTAAGATGCCCTAACTGGACAACAGGGAGCTCAATTTCGCTGAATGTCAGCAGCAGTTTTCTGGCCATCTGCTATCAGGGTGAACATGTCATGACTGAGCTTTGCCAGCTTTGCATTGGATAATTTACCATCTTTCCTCCACCTAACTGCTAATCCTTGAAAAAATAGTTTGGCTGAATATGACCAAAATTACTTAAACTATTATGGCTGGTTTGCTGACAGATAGCATGAGAGCACAAACATATTTCCCTTACAAAACCAGGCCAAAACCAGATTAAAATTCTATTTCCTTTGACAGGGATTTTTATCTTATTCTACTGTTATTGGTATCAGCACTGTGTCATTTGAATCATCATGATTCAATAACTTTGAATTATGGAATATCAACACGGAATATAAGCTCAACAGAGCATGCCTTTGTATATTTATCTGCAGGTGACTTCTGGGGAAAAGAATGACCCACTCAACTAATAATTTCTCAGCCTGAGAAACATCTGGCATATAAATAGCATAAAAAAAAATTATTAGTGTTGGAATATATTCTTCTAAGCATGTACACAACATTAAATGCAAAATTCATCATAGTGATTGAAAGTAGTAAGTACTGGCTTTTTACTTATACACGTTGCCTATTTCTGAATTTGGATGTTCGTTGTCTGCATGTAATTAGTTGGTCGCATGAACAAGAAACATCTGGTGAGATTATGCAAAATAGTTTGGATTAAAATAGTATTTAAATGAGGTTGAGCTATTCATCATTAAAAAATGCTGGGGACAGATTGCTACTGAAAGTGCACTGAGTAACCTTCTGTTGCCTGACAGCTCCTGAGACAAGATTTACCCAGGCTCATCCAAAAATGTCTGGACATCCTTCATTTTTGCCTGTGTATAGGAGAGAAGGTGGGGGAAACAAGGAAATAAGGTAGTAGAAGGGATCTGTGCAGATAGCATTCTCTCACAAAAGGACCTATTTCTTTTCCAAGCAATGCAAAGAAGCAAAATTGTCCTAGGTTAAAGGAATATCTACACTCAGGTTGAGCCTCTTCAAATGCGAGTGGATTCTGTCACAACCTCAGACAGAAAGTTAATTTCACCAATTTGGCACTAAATCTATTTTTTTTAAAAAAGTTAACAGATTTTATGTATAAACATACACACCTTCATGGAATTCAAGAGAATATTAAACTGCCTGGATAAACTCACTGTAAGAGCCAGGAGCAGACAGTATTTACACCTTTTTGTCCATATTCTTAGTTGCAGAGGCATATTTAAACTGGTATGAAATATGAGAATAGCATGCATATATACTTCAAGTGAATTGTGATTATCAAACTACGAACTTCAAAAACAAATTCAATATACATGACTGAGGCAGAAGGGGAAAACATATTTTTCCCATGTGAAATAAAGTTCTTGAAACTGAAAAGGAGGGCAATAAAACAGAAAAATGATGCTCCAGTTCTGTCTGGTGCTACAGTTAGGTCTAGTGGCTGTTTTATCTTGAAATCTAATTTAATTTATAGTACTTTTTAATTTATAGTATTGCAGCAGATAATGCATAGATCTACGGTAAAGTCAGTGATTCTGGCAACAGGATTCTGAATTTGGATACCTACTAGTTTGCATTTCAATTACTACTGAATTACAGACAACATAAACTGAAAAATCTGTGAAGTTAATTTTGTTTTGGCGTATTGTTTACAGCAAGGATAACAAAGTTGTTAGGAAAGATTGTGAGGCTATTGCACTTCACCCGTATTACTGTTAAATAACAGTATTAAAGGAGTGAAAGTTACTAAAAAAAGAAGAAAAAGAAAATGTGTTCTCTTAACCTTATGTACTGTACACAGCAAGCTGAGTGGGAAAGGGAGGTATAAAAGGATTTCTTAGCACATCTGGAGGAAAACAAAATATATCTGACTTGAGGCAAATTCAAAATATATATCCACTTTGCCTGCCTACAGGGCCAAAGAGTTCATTCTGCTTGTGGGCAGGCCAGTGAGAGAAGAAAACCCAATATTTTTTCACGGGCTATTTATATGTCACATAAGCTTACTTTAGTTAAAGAGAAAACATGTTGTAGGGGAAGACTATTTTGACTCCTAGGTTAAGAAAACTAACCATAAATAATCTTTAACTGCGGATAAAATGACAGTATGCTCCTCACTGTCACTCACATAGAGTAAATCTGTATCAAAGTTACTGAAGCTCACTGCTCTTTTTTTATTCATTTCTGCTACACAAGTGTACTTTGAGTGAAGAAATATGAGAGTATTTTATTTCTTTAAGTTTTAGAATCGGATACAGTGCTCTTCGGATATACCAGATTTATGACTGTGAAGCCTAAAATCCTTATTTTATTCACTTTACAGTCCCACTATCAGAAACATCAAGAGGTGCCTCCACATTATTTTTCTTAGAAGTGACCTAGAGGAACACGTTTAATGAAAGAAAAGAGAATAGAACAATCTTGGTGTTCATGCAATCTCTTGTGTTTGTGCTGAAGCTGAAAATGTGTCTGTTACCGCTTTGTGGGTTTTGGACACAGTTCCTATAGAAAATCAATTGGCATTCCCTTCACACAGCCAGACAAGCTTTGAAAGGGTGTGTATACTTGAAGTAACATATTTCTAGCTGAGGAAATATAAAATATTTAGTATAAGTAGTCCTGAGTTTTTTCCAGTCCCCAGAAGTGAGAAGCACTGTGAATAAATACCATCCTAAAAAAGTTTCCATTCACAGAATCACACAGAATGGTAGGGTTTGGAAGGGACCTTCGGAGATCATCTAGTCCAACCCCCCTGCCAAAGCAGGTTCACCTAGAGCAGGTTGGACTTCAGGGGCATGAAAATTTCATGCATCAGTGCTTACCCACTTTTGTAACAGGTGCTGAATAAATGTCAACAGAGATCATCTGATTTCTGAGAAATCATATAAAATCACACAACTGAATTAAAACTTTGAATTTATTAAAACTTTGACTCTATCTCCCCTCCATTTTGAATGATTTTCCTTTTATTCTATTTAAATCCCTTGCCCTGCCTTTTCATTTTACTGTTGCCAGTTGCTATTTAGAAGATTAAAGAATCTGACTAATCCTTTATAAATGTTTTCTAATTGCTTCTATATTTGTTTTCACTCCTGCCTTGAGAGTGACTTTTGGGCAAGCACGTGGCAGCAACTCGCATTCTGTGTGCCAGCATCATCTGCTGGATTCCTCCATTCACACCAATTCTCTGCTGCACTTGGGCTATCCTCTTTCAAACCAGGATGAAATAAATGTCTTGGCTCATCTTCAGCAAGCCAGCATTGCCTTTGAGTGTTCTCTCTAACATAGCAATCATTCATGCCATTTTAAAGTTAGCTGTTCTTTCCTTCATAGAGCTACACATTCATTTATTTTTTTCTTACCAGATATGACCTTACTGGGTGCCAAACTTGAAAGTATTTTGCGTGAATTTTCTGCACTGTTTTAAACTGCTGGGCTGGATTAATTGTGTTTCACATGCAGATAGGAAAGGTATTAAAAAAGCAGCTCTGCCTAATATATCAGTATTAACCATCTCAACAATTTGTACTGAGGAAAAAAAATTAAAAATTAAGTTCCTGTGGCATAAGTTGTAGGTGGAAAAGTTCATAATGCACACAACAGGTTAGATAGAGACTGATTATTTTTTTTTAATTTTTTGATTTGCTGTCCTTAAAAAGTGTTAGCCAGTTCCAAAGTGAAGACACCAGATATTCCTAACCATCAAGCTCAGTTGGTTCTTGCCCCGTACAAATTTCCAAGTCTTGTTCTTCAGAGAATTTTTATCTAAATAGTGATCTAACTCTACTTGCTTAGCCAAGCAGATCCTGTCTTCTCACAGCTGGAACTGGCACAGCTTTAGGCAATTTTCTGCTCCTGCTGTGCAAGTACTTACTCCATTTCACTGTCACTTGTTCTTCCTCTCCAGAATAGAAATAATTCAAGCAGTAAAAGACCCTAACAAACTATCATAGCAATTAGACCGTAAGTGTGTAAAACCACAGAGGAACATGCTCATATTCCAAAAGAAGAAGAAAAAAGAAACATTGCCTATCTCCCAATCAATATCACAGAACTGCTATGGTCTTAACATCTCCCTTGTATCTATTATCTTTTAACTAATTTGCTAGTCATTTCCATCACTCAATACTTATCTAATTTTAGATAGTCTATAATTATTTTATCCCAATGGATTTTTTGAAACATGAGCGATTCAGCGTATTTAATAATAATAATACAGCCATAACAATTATTTAGATAAAGTATACTTTTGTTCAGCAAGAAGGTACAGAAAATCTTATCATTAAAAATGTATTACTAAGTTCAGCAGCATCAGGTGCTTTTCCTTGAGGAAACCATTTCTTTTGCAAAAACAACAAGCAAACCAAAAGGTAAAGGAACACAGGACACTGAATGCAAGAGGTGTCAAGAGTCATGACTAAAACTGCGTGTAACTAGTATTTCAGTCTGTAATTCATTATGCACAGCAGAAGATCACCTGAAGATATGCTAAAGCATATTTCAGGGATTGCTTGTTTCAGAGGTGATGATAGATGCTGTTAAAGAATGTTCTATTACGGTCAAAATACAATATGAGGAAAGTTACTTTCAGTAACCAGAAATTAAGATGGAGATACTAAACAATGAGAAAACAATAACACCACCAATAATTAAACATGACATCTCCTACCAGAAGACTCACATGGAATAAGCTGGAAACGATGTCAGAAGGGTCTTCTTTCCAAAAGTGAGTAAATTCAGCTCCCAGCTACAGCAATTTTATGTAATTTTAGAGGCTCTAGAGGATCCAGGACATTTGAAGAACATCTTGTGTGCAGTCTGAAGATCTTTTTGTTTTCCTGTCATCAATACTCTACAATTTCATCTTTGACATGTACTGCTAAAGCACAATTTTGATTTCTGAAAAAACCTCTCCTGTTTCCTAAGGGAAGAGTTTCTCAACAAGGAAAACAGACATAAGTTTCAACTCTTTCAAAGAGGGCTGATTTTACTAATTTTCTGGATCCAACATAGCACAGCAGGAAATAAGGAAATTAAAAAGAGAAAAAATGTAGTTTGAAAAAACAGTATTTGCAGGAATGAGTAGAAGCAATGTGCGTGTATTGGGTCTGGCTGGGATGGAGTTAACTTTCCCCATAGCAGCCCTCATAGTGCTGAGCTTCATATTTGTAGCTAGAATGATGCTGATAACACACCAATGTTTTGGCTACTGCTGGGCAGCGCTCGCACAGCATCAAGGCTGACTCTCCAACCCTACTCCTTCCCAAAGACCAGTAGGCTGTGGGTGGACAAGAGGTTGGGAGGGGACATAGCTAGTACAGCTGACCCAAAATGGCCAAAGGATTATTCCATACCATATGATGTCATGATCAGGAATAAAAGCTAAGAGAAAGGAGGAGAAGGGGTGGAGTGGGGTGAGTGCATTCATTATTAAGGCATTTGTCTTCTGAAGCAACCGCTACACATACTGAGCTACTTCCCAAGAAGTGGCTGGACTTCCTGCTGATGGGAAGTAGAAAATAAATCTTTTTGTTTTTCTTTCTTCTTCACGTGGCCTGGGTTTTTCTTTATTTAATTGCCTTTATCTCAACCCATGAGTTTTTCGTCTTATTTTCTCCCCTTGTCCCACCAAAGATGGGGAGTGAGAGAGTGGCTTGATGGGCACCTGGAAGCCAGCCAAGGTCAACCCACCACAGTGCACTCCACTATGGGATGATTTTTGTGACTAAGAATGTAACATTAAAATTTACAGAATGTGGTTAGCATAAGGATCTCCTGAACAGCACTTCCAACATGTATGGAATGCATTAATATATATTGTACATCTAACTCTTCCGTCACATTTGAACCTGGATTGGAATATTCTTTACTCTTCTCATGGTGCAGCATACTGCTGAGGCAGAAAAAAACAGTTGGACAAAAGAACTTCCCTTTTAAAACTGCTTCTCATGAAATCATGCTGAATAAATGAAGGAAGAAATTGTGAGCATGGCAATGATGTCTTCCTTGCAAAACAATTAGTGCATATTTGCTTCACATAAACTTGCTTACCTTGAGAACAAACTGCTTATCCCAATTAAGACACTATCCTGGATCCCGTTCTTTCAGATTGTGTTGTCTGCTGGGGTCAGTTAAGTTACCCTAGGTTATATTTGCGTTAAGGGTACACACACTTAATAAAGAAATAAAATTTAGGTAGCTGGAAAGACACTTAAAGTGGTTCAGTGTTAATCTGTGATAAGTTTTCTCCTACTTAAAACCCATTTGCAGTTCATTTGGGCACTGTACTTAACGTCCTGGCCCAGAAACCAGAATTTCCAACAAACACTGCTTTGTCCCCTTTACTAACCAAAGCAGTGGAGTCATGTTCTTTACTAGCTATTCACTAAGTGGCAGATTAAAGAAGACATGGGCAGGGTTTTTATGTTGGGTTCTTTTCTTAATTACTTGTATTTTAACACATCTCCTCAAGATTTAATCTCACTGTAGCAATTTATCGTTCCTCTCAGAGAAACACTCACCCTTAAGAGATTAATTCACCTTCATTGAGTTTCCAGGGTTTTATTTAGTCTCGTCCTATCTTAAAATTCCCAAAGTAACCCATTTGTATTCATGTTCTTGGGGTAGATTCCTTACCACATCATAACAAGTTAAATGTGGTGTTTTAGTTTGGATAAGGAGTGGCCTTTTGAAGTGACGCTTCTGATCACTCCTCCTTCTGGTGCTCACATTGTGGACTGGTCCCAGAGAGCATGAGCTAGTGTGCTGTTGAATGGGCAACCAGTCCATGATTTCTCTAGGGGACTAGCCTGGTGAAACCCTTGAAAAATATACAGTGTGGACAGTGTGTCCTCAGTATCCAATGCTTCTCTCTTCATATCTGCTCCAGTTGTGCCACATGGCTCCACGGTGTAGATATATGCTGGACACTCCCCCTTGTTTCTTAACTTAACCTTCAGAAGATAGAAATGTTTTTTCAGATTTAGAGATGTGTTTACTAACTAAATTATCTTACTGCTTTATTCACTGTTCCTGTAATGGAAAGACTTTTTAAATATCCCTTCCATAAAACTGCAATACTCTAATTTGGTAGTGATTTTACCATGCAGACAGATTGGCTTCTATAGAAGTTACGATAATTTATTATAGAAAGCTTGCATTGCTTCTTTATATAGCAAAGAAGAATTACTCTAACCTTGCCTCCTATCCAGCAGATTTTCTATAAGGATTACAGCTTCTTTCTAGTGATGCAGATTAAAGAAGCTGCAGACATTTTAAGGTAATTTTTTTAGTTAATTTTTAGAACCATTCTGTCTCCAGCTGTGCAGAGCTTTGCACTTTAGAGATGTTAAACTCCTTCCAAGGCACAGAAAACAGACACCACTCATATTCCTTATACTTTGAAGATGACTCTGAATGTAACAGTAACTGAGGAGGGAAGGAAGGAAAGTTCACAAGCTGACTGTTTTTATCCAGTTGTCAGTTTAGTAGATAATATTGCCTAAGAAATAAATTGGAGCAGGGATAAAGGAACAGTGCAGTACCTTTGAGGAAATTGCTACCAGTTAAGCAACTTGTTTTCTAGTTATCATGTCTTGGTTTCACTAGGATAGGTTTTGAAATATGGAGAAAATCACAAGGGGTTTTATCACTAACTTCAGAGGGACAAGAGTTCATTTGCAGGGTAAGAAAGGGATCAGTAATGTTGGGATCCCATATTGCTTTCTGCAAGCCACAACAGACTCAAAACCACAGGAAATGACAGTGGTTGTGTACAGTGCTTATATCATCTGTAGACTCGGAAGAATTCAGGGTTTCTCTTAATTGAAAATAAATGTTTAATATTTGCAAAGATTACTTTTGGTTTCAAATTTTATCAGTAACTGTAATTTCTGGTCAATTCTAAACTTTTTTCTCTCATAATCCCACGGACCCAGAGACCTGCTGTTCACACCTAGTTCACTATTTACTGTGTTGATTTTATCTTAGTTTTCTTATCTGAACTGTAATCAACCCCAGATCCTATGAAAATCAGAGAATGTCAAAGTAGAATCCTTGATACCAAAAATCCTTTTTTTCTGCATGCTGACATTGCATGATCCTAGAAGCTCTCCAGCTGACAAGACAAATCGGTATTTTCCCATCTGAAGTACTGAAATAAGAATTTTCCAAGCCACTGGACCCTTTTGCACTCATTTACTGCTACACACCTTTTATATATTGGACCTGAAATTAGCTTCCCAAGATAACAGGCTCTGCTGTTGAAAGGCTCTGCTTGGCTGTATCCTTCTACTGCTCATAAGATGCTTATTCTCTTTCTCCTATTTGTGATACATCAACCCGGTTCATGACCCAGCTGATCAGCTGTTGGGCAGGGAGTCAAGTATCTCTCATCAAAATTTCCAGACCTGTGGAATGAAGACAGCCAAAAATGAACACTGGCTGATAGATCTTGTTAAAAGCCTGTTCTTAAGCTCAGTTAAACACCAGCCAGGCTTTAGGCAAGCTAAAGCAATTAAGAATTCATGGATGAATACTTCAAATGAAGTTCATTTATTCCTCATGCCTTACAATATTTTAACGAGTTGGAGATTAGCTCATAGTCCTTGAAAATCAGTAACTGTTTTAAACTAGGCTGGAACATACACCTCGATTCACTTCTAGCTGATAACTGTATTTCAGTTGGGAATATACTAATCATGTTGCTGGTGTTATGGCAAGTATTGTAATAGAAAAACAAAATTAGTTTCTGTGGAATCATAGAAAATGTGTTGTTTGCATCATTTGGAATTCATTTAACTTTAAGCTTTACAAGTAAATTTTAACGAAACAATATACTCAGTACACCACGTGTAGGAGTTTTGCCAACTCAGGATATCAGGAATAAAGCTAAATAACTGAAATATTTAACCAAAGGAAAAACGAAAAAAAAAATACCCAAACTAAAAGAAAAAAAACACCTACAGCTAAACATTGAATTTTCTACATAAATGTGCTTCTGAACATTTACAATTATAACTAAACGCTAGAAAATTGAGGGTGAATATGTACAAAGTAAAACTTGACAGATACTGTTTTTCTGAATAAGAGATGATAGCTTTCCCAGACAAAATAAACTAATCTTTCTCTCTTGAATTGATATCTAGTTGAATTACAGAAGGGATGAATTACTGTCTTTTGATTGTCATAAATCTGTAAGTAATTCTGAATATGTTTTCACTAAAATCCAGTTCATAATTCTGTAGCTGTTTATACACTAATATTGAATTTTTTAAAATGTTGATTGTTGACTGAGCTGTTTGCACTGACTTCACTAAAATTTGAGAACTCTTTTTTAAAGCTTCCTAGAGAACTTGTTTCAAATCGTGTAGTAGCAAATTCTCAAAGAAGGAGGGAAATACATCACAGAATCATGGCATCACAGAATTCTTTGTATTGGATGGGACATTTTAAGAACATCTAGTCCAACCATCCTGCTGAAGCAGGGTCAGCTAGAGCAGGACACCCAGCATCATGTCCAGACAGGCAACCTGTTCCCATGTTTGACCATTCTCACAGTAAAATAGTGTTTTGTTGTGTTCAGATGGATTTTCATGTGTTTTAATTTGTGCCTGTTGACTCTTGTCCTGTCACTGGACACAACTGAGAAGAGCTTGACTCCTTTTGTTCATTGCCTCACATCAGGTATTTATATGCATTGATGAGATGTCCATGAGCTTTCTGTTCTTCAGGCTGAACAGTCCCTGGTTTTGCAGACTATCGTCATGAGTCAGATGTTCCAGTCCTGTAATCGTCTTTGTGGCCCTTCAGTGGACTCTCTTCAGCATGTCTATGTCTCTCTTGTACTGAGGGTCCCAGAACTGGACCCAACATTCCAGATGCGTCTCACCAGTGCTGAGTAGAAAGGAAGGATTACCTTCCTTGACATGTTGAAAAGGTTATTCTTAATGCAGCCCATAAATAAAAACAAATATGTGAACGAAAAAAGTAGAGCATTCAAAATTTCTGAACATTTAAATTTCATAATAATTGCCATCTTTCAATGAATAACAGATTTTTCCAAGAATTAGTCCCATTCATTTGAATTAATAAGTGTGGAGAGTCAATTTGAAGCTAAGAATAAAGAAAATGAACTTTTGTCTAAATTTGTCTTAACTTTAAAAGCTTGAGGAATTATAGTATGGAGATTTTATTAAAATATATTTATAATGCAGCCTCTTTTTCAGTTATATTACCCATTTTATAACTTTTTAAGTTAAATTACCTTCAGTTATATTTGTTCTTCCAAGCCCTTTTCTTGCCAATTAGGTTTGAATTTCTGTATTCCAAATGAAATGAAATTTATAAATGAAATGTGCAATCAGGTTATAAATTAAATGCAAGCAATACTGAACATTAATTCCTGCTTGAGAAACTGTTTGCACAACTAATGACATTTCTTTTTTTTTTGCAGTTTCAATAACACAACATTTGGAATTAAAAAACAGCCCTGAGTGTCAGTAAAATATCTCTTTTTTTTTTTTTTTTTTTTACATATAGCACTTAGAAGCATTTGAGTATGACAATGGAAAAAGCTGCTTTAAAATAAAGTTGATACTGAGTTCTCTAACAAGGAGATATCAAGATTAAGTATGTATATTCTTGTATGTTTCCCTCTGTTTCACATGATAAAACACTTGCAGGTTTTTTATTTTTTTTGGCCTCATCAATACACAAGGTCCATTTCTGGTAGGTTACTCTCATTAACAGAGGAAACTCATAAGGTTGAGTGTTTCTGGTTTTGTTGTGTTTAGAAGGATGTGAACTAGAATACAATAGAATAGAGTAGAGTAGAATAGAGTAGAGTAGAGTAGAGTAGAGTAGAGTAGAGTAGAGTAGACTAGACTAGACTAGACTAGACTAGACTAGACTAGACTAGAATAGAATAATTTCAGTTGGAAGGGCCTGACAATGATCATCTAGTCCAACTGCCTGACGACTTCAGGGCTGACCAAAAGTTAAAGCATGTTATTAAGGGCATTGTCCAAATGCCTCTTAAACAGGCTTGAGGAATATCACCTCTCTAGGAAGTCTGTTCCAGCAATTGACCAGCCTCTCAGTAAAGAAATACTTCCTAATGTCCAGTCTAAGCCTCCCCTGGTGCAGCTTTGAACCATTACCGTGCATCCTATGGGAATGGCTTCCTATGGGAGGCTAGCAAAATTTTTTGGATTGTATTGGAAGTTTTTTGCCATCTGATTCAAATATGTCTTTGTTTCTCCTTTTGAACACTGTAATTAAAGTTACCCGTAGCCTGAATTGTGATTTTTTTGCTTTTCTGTTTTGTTTGTGTATTTATTTAAAATTTTTATTTTCCTTTGTTAAAGACAATGATTGCCAAGTACATACCTGCATTTTAAAAACAATGGATGTCTGAAGCATAAGATATCCTGATTATTGCCTATAGATTACTCTAATGGTATCTGAAAGATGGGGATTTGGCTTTTGAGGAATGAAAAGTGAGCATTTTTATATAATTGAAGGAAACAAGTTTTAAAAGTTTCCATTAAACACTAAAACCAGATCATTTATTTCAGTAAAAATTATTGTTCAAAGTTGAAATTTATTTACAAGCATCCAGAATAGAAAAGATGATTCTTCAAAGACCTTCTGAAGCTCTTTGGAATATCAGATATTTTTTGTTAAATAATCTCATATAAATTTAAGTTATTATTAATATTACTAAGTTGCAAGTTCTAGTATCTGGACATAAGCATATATAAAACAAGCTCCTCTCATTTTTTTCTGAATGCATAGCCTCTTTCAATGAAACTTTGAGAGATCACATTCTATAAGCCATACATACCACATTTAATGAGATAAATCTGGATTTTAAACAAGATAAATTGGGAGAATTATTTCATACTATACCTCAGTTACACCTGCTCCTTTCTAAGTCATAGCAGTTAAGAATACGCAGGATGAAACCTGCTGTTCTGGAAGCTTGCACTAAAAATCAATATCGAAGTAATCACTGCAAGAAAATATATTTAAACAGGATTGGTTTCTCTTTTTCTTTTTCATTGTCTTGGAGTTTGCAAGTTATGTTTACTTAGCTAGAAAAACTAATATCCAGGCTAATAAAATATGCATGGAGCTATCCTCAGATGATAAAGGTAAGGAGGCTTGACTCATTGAGCAAGTCTGTCTCCTGAATATCTCTCTTTGCCAGGCACAAAGGTAGCCCACGCACCACTCGCTTGGGGTGCTGATGTGAGTCATTGCTGACAAAAGGAATATACGCAGCTTCTTGCCCTTACACACTTTTGTTTAGCAGGTCTTTTTTTCAGTTGATGTGATGATTTTTTAAGGTTCACAGAAACTGGTCCCACTACTTTTAGAGGGAAAGAATAAACGCCATTAAGTTGTGCCCACATTAGCAACTTGGTTCAGAGCAGGAGCTTGGTTTTGAAGCCCTGACAATCTATATTTACTGAGCACAGGGCTGAGTTCTCAGGCTGGTTTTAGTGCAGAAGAACTAGATTCTCTCCCTTGGGAGTTCTGCTCCAAAAGTGCTTCAGTATTCATGGGCTCCTTGTTCTCTGAACCAGAGTGGGTCATGCTCCCCCAAGAGCCTCTGAGGTGTGCAGCAGAAGGTTCCTGATCCATCTAGGGGTCTCACAATAACCTGGAAAGTTTCTAAAGCAATATATAGGTACAGATGCTGTGGAAGTCCTGCTTGCCCTCTGCTGCGAGACTTCAGCTCATTCTTCTGACTGTTGCTCTTTTGTCATTCATCTGCAGTCATCCTTTTTCAGGACCCTTTTTTCTCTGCCATCTGAACTACTTTATTTTGCTGTCTCTCCCCTGATCTCACTGAACCTCTTAGTGTTCAGATGAACTTTTTATAACACTCAAAATGATTAATTTTCTACTTTTTCCATATGTTTCTGCCATGATGACACTATTCATTTCACCACTCAGAAAATTCGGGGAGAAGGAACCTTTGGCAGTATGAGTGGTTGTTAACCTCGGTACTGCCTCTTTGTGTGAAAGACGACTGTTTCAAGGTACACAGCACAGAACTCAGTACAATGATGGCAGTGTCCTTGAAATCATGCTTTGGAGGTACGCACTTGTTCCTTGAAGAGCACTTGAGAGATCTTTGGCTGGAAGCATAACTCAGAGAGAGCAGCTCATTCATGCTTCTGCACTGTGGTGCCAGGGCTGTGAAATATGAGAAACCAGGGGAGTACACAGCCCTGTTTCTGGAGAAGATGACTGCAAAGCTACATCTTACACCCATTCCCTTCAATGGTCTGCACCAGCAACCCCCTGTACCAGTACTCCCAACTTCAACCCTCTCTCAGTGTCCTCTTTTCTATACAGTCTCCTACACACAGACGTGATCCACTGTTTAGAGATAAACACAGACTGGAGTACAGTTCTTGTACAGGCATTACATATGCACAAACAGCACTCATATAAGAATGAACAGTACCACTGGCCTGATCCTGCTCTGTCTTGCGGGCTGATCTGACTCAGGCCTTGCTAGCAGATCTTGCTCATGTGTCTCTCTGGTAGCAGTCTCAAATTTTTGGTCCCTTCAGTGTCCAGCCGTTAAACCTCTTGAGCTACTCTCCAGCTAGTTCAACTTGAAGTTTGTTAGAGTCTTACATAAAAATGAGTGTCTCCAGCAGCTGGTCCAGAAATCTTGTCCTATTCTCCCGCTAATCTGTCTTGAAACATTGTAAATGGGCACACATTCACACACAGAGTGATGAGGACAATCACACAAAAAAAATAGTTAGATAGATCTCAATAAGAAAAATAGAACAGACTGCGATGATCAGGTACAGGCCTTGGTCAGACAAGTGTGCTGACCAGTGTCTGTTTGCACATGGATGACCCCGTAAAAAAAAATAAATAAAGAGGGAATGGAGTGGTCTGTGGAGACTGCAGTAAGA
Organism: Burhinus oedicnemus; assembly: GCA_008921705.1. Taxonomy (NCBI): domain Eukaryota; kingdom Metazoa; phylum Chordata; class Aves; order Charadriiformes; family Burhinidae; genus Burhinus; species Burhinus oedicnemus. The sequence goes on along the minus strand of VFFE01007914.1, from coordinate 602,633 downwards.
CACTGGGCACCTTGCAGGGCTGACAGGAGTTTGGGTGTCTGGAAAGCAGAGTTACAGAGGTACAGGATGCTCTAGGGAGGTGGTGGGAGGTGTTGAAGTGCTTGTTGGAGGCCTTCTGCTTCTCTAGTGCTGCAAAACTGTGCTCTCAGGCAGCAGCTGGTGAGCCAGATGTAGGAAGAAGAAACTCAGCCAGATGATGAAGGGGTTGATTTCCATAACTCCAGGGTCTAAACCAGCCAGCTCTGCCTCTCTTTGTTGCCTCACTACCCTTTGTCAATTTTTTCCCCTCTTGAGCTGCAGCTGCTGCTCACGTTGTCCCTGTGAAGCTTCTTTCCCTTTGCCCTGCTGCCTGGCAGCTCTTCAATGAACAACAAGCAAATGCATTCTATTCACATCCTCCTCCCCTTTCTCGTGAGCTGACTGTAGCATCCCATCATCTGCCCTCTCCCAGGCTAGCTACCCTCACCAAGGCACGAGAACAGTATGCACACTACAGGAGAAGGGCTGTTTCCCAAGGGCTGTGCAGGCAGCAGCCAAAGCCATCACCCAGCACACAGAGAGATTTGAAAGTCTGAAGAGACATGATGAGAGTAATCACACCTGCCTTGAAAGGACTTTGGAGTAAGAGTGAGTCAGGGAAAACAGGCAAACCTTAAAGAGAGGAGGAGAATATGACATCAACCCTTCAGTCTCTTTTTTCTTTTATCCTTGGGAAGATGCACTTTTTCATTTTTTTCATTGCAGTTACTACTTTACTACCAGAAAAGGCATATTCCTTCTGACATACTCAGTTTGCTCCTACATACATATTCATAGTCTTCAATAACCAGGGAGCAGAAATTATTCTTGATACAAGAGCATCCTTTCAGGTGACTGCAAGTGCTTGCAGAGGGTATGGAGGGCTGCACATAGAGCTGGTGCAGGAGCTGCTAGAAACAGTTCAATGTGGATAGAGAGGCTTTGCAGAGTCCTTGCAGTGTTTGAGCAGGACCTATGCATTATTGTTAAATCTATTGTGTGGGCCTGCCATCTAGCAATGTGCTTTCCATCTCCACCTTTCATGGGGAAAGGGAGTGGTTAAAATAAGTGTGAACATTCATTAGTTAATAGCCTTATCACCCACCAATGCAGGAATACACATGCAGGGATACGTATGTCCCAGAATATCCACAGACATCTTCACATTGAATTGGCCTATTTCTTCTTAAGATAAAATACTGGTGCTCCCAAGGATTCAGATGCAGAAATTACAGAAGCCAGGGTAATCAGAAGTCGCTTTGGCCAAGCCCACCAGGATGACTGGTGATCCAGCAAGGCTTGCATAACAACAGAGTGGTGGGGTTTGTGGTTTGTATAGTCAGAGCTGTCCTGGCCTAGGAACCAGAAGAGAATATATACCTCTTTGGGTACCCATGGAGACTAGAGGTCTGGAAGACTTCAGCAAAGTTGCCCACATATACTATTTACAGAAAGAGGATTTGAAGCATGATGTCAGGGAACTCAAGCACTGTTTTTGCTCACAAGGGGTTTGCCACTCCAACTGGGTCATCCCTGATTGATAGGAGCTGGGGTTTGAAAGGATTCACTTGGATAGCCACTGTCTTAAACACAGGAATGGGCTCCAAGTCAAGTAAAGGAGTAGCATCAGCTGGTGGCAGAGGGCCTCTGCTGTTTTCTTCTGTACCCAACATGGGATGTTGACCCTCCCATGTCCCAAGGAAAATGCTTTCCCACTAATTTGATGTAGTCTCCTGCCCAGAATTTCCAATAGACTGAGGCACGACACATGCAGTGGTGGGGATTCACAGTGGTTGCTATTTAAACAGTGGACTTTGTTCTTTTTCTCTATTTGCTTGACCGATCTACTTTTTGAAGTAGTTTAGCTGAAACATGAAATACAACCTATACTTTTAGTAAGAATCAGGAAAATTCCTGACACACTAATGAAGCTTAAATGCAGTAATGGCTATGAAGATTTGAATGAGAATCTTACTATAGAGCAAAAGTGCAGGAGCTGATACTTGTGGATATATCAGTTTCCAAGGCATGTGGTGCTTCAGACAAGGGGGGTCAATTTTCTTTGTGATGGTTTTGCTCTAGCCATTAAGAAATGTGTAGAAACCTCTCCAGCAATATGGAAAGAGTTTGAAGAAGTAAAATCCCTTTTCCACCAAATAAGAGTTTCTGAGCATCTATTCTATAAATGAAGAACGGATTATATTGTACCTTGATATTAACAGTTGGGGGTTCCACATCAACTGCATCTGCAGTAAAATCATGGATAACTGACAATATAGTAGTAAACAAAAAAGAGTGAGCATTGTCTATGTCTTAACATTAGCAACTAAATTATCTGTACTGCATGTATTATAATTAGCAATTTATGTCCCGTCAATAAAGTATAAGCCTGATTCATATACAGTAATTAAAAATATTTCATTAGTCGTAACTGAGGACTTATTCAGTCTGTGAAACATGCAGAAGTTTTTCATTGAAATTTTGCCTTTAAAAGATTGTTTCCTTCCATCTTTCTTGCTCTGTCTTCCTACAGATCTGAAAAAACCTTTTTTTTAACTTTATAGTGAAGGAAATGAAAACTCATGATAGCCTTTTATCTAAACTAGGTTAACAACACCGTGTTTCTGTGTTTTAATAACAGATTGAACTGAATGCATTTAATCCTAGTGTGTGAGGAACCAAGATTCCAGTTCAGTTTTAAAAGGCAGAAATGGTGGTTTTTCTGACATAAAAAATCTTCATTTCCCTCTCCTATTGAGCCATCTTGTGGTTCATAACTGTAATGTGCTCTTGAATTCACACCCAACATGATGGGAAAATTGTCTGCCAAGTGTTACCCAACAGTTACATTAATAAGAGTTACTGTCCTATATTCTTAGATGTTAACACAATAGGTTTCTTGGAGGCTAAAAAAGACATATTATACTATGATACGTATAAATATAAAGAAGGTATAAATCAGAGAGAGGAAATTATTATTCCTTAGTTTAAAATAGGTAACTATCAGTATTTCAGTATCAATAAAGAGGCTGTTGTAGTACATTGTAAATGAGACCACACATTTTTTGCCTAAAGAAAATATAGGTTAATAAAACTGTGTTTTTCCAGGCATGAAAACTAAAGCTGGAATGTCTTAAACATATATACACTCTCATGAGTAAAGTTTGGGAAACATTGTAATGTAAATATTAGTCCATTTTCATGTGCTTTCGTTATTATGGCCACAGTGATGCTAAGTTCCATTATTTTCTTGGTAGACTTTCCTGTTATGTAGAGTGAGAAAATGTTCAACTGTGTGATGTGGAGCCATTAAGACATAAACAATGGAAGAGATTTCTTTCCTGCACAGCAAATATGCTATATTATGCAGATCACACAGAAGGGAAAGTGACAAGTGATCGCAGCTGTATTATATTATTTATAAAGGTTCAGTAAAGGCACCTTCCAGCAAACAACAAAAACCCTGAACATTTTTCATTAAAAGATATGCCGATCATGCTGTTGTACATCTTAGAGCAAAAGTGAGTAAGTCAGTTATTAGGCAGCGTTGAACAAGTCTCATTCCTTGTACTAGTGACTCTGTTCAATGGGTGAGCTTCTGAAGCATCATTTTCTCCATCTGCACAGCGTAACTCCACACATCGTGAAGCAGTTCTTTTACAGATTTTGTAAGCCTTTAACAACATTTGAAACCCATGTGATATCTGGCATAAAATGGATCAGTGGCAATCCTCTGAGGGGAAGAACAAAGCAGTGAATAGATTCTCTAGGAGCTCTCTGGAACAGCTGAAATTAAAGAGAGAAGTTTGAAACATTTCACCCTGTATTCCCAACTAGGAGACTCAGCTGAAAGACAGATCACCATGAGGTAATTCTATTACTGACAGCAGCTTGTTCGAACTCTTTGATGAATTATGATTTCTTGCTTAATTTTGTCAAAGGATGCTGACTAGGCAGCTGTCAAAGACATTCATTACCCAACATAAAAATTTAATATGTAAGATTTATACTGTTAAGTAGAAAGTAGGAATAAAAAAGAAAGATGAAAACATAGGAAGATTTGTGCCTTACGGAAGAACACATCTTGCTGGTTAAGTGGGTCCCCTCTGAGGGACTAGTATTCTGGGAGAAGTGACTCAAAGGAATGTTACTGGTACACCAAGTGTTCATCTTGACAAATTAGTAAGAATTTACTGAGAAAAGGAAGTCGCTGAATTCAGACTCAAGTTTATGAAGGCTGAAAGTGTTCAGATAGTAAATATTGTAGGGAATCTGAAATACTATTAGAAAAGAGGCCTGAGGTAACAGTCAGAATTAAAGGCCAGCAAATGAACACAAGACAAGTCACTCTGGGGGGTGTGTGTGTGTGTTCATGTACTTGTTTAGATGTGTGTGTTAAGCTTCACAAGCACTAGCAGAATGTTTGTGACATTGACCAACAAGACAACAGCAGCACAATTACACCTGAGAAAATCTTCATAGAAAAAGCATTCCACTTTTACAGTGCTGACTGAACTGAGCCAAACTGAAAAGCAAAAGAGAGGTTTATTAATGGATGCTAATGACTGTGGCAGAGCATTTCTACTGGTATTGCTAATACTGTAAGAAAAGTTGCAGGAATAGGAGAGTAATTTGGTAGAACTCTGCTTTTTAAATGGCTCCACACATCTCCTGTAAAAGAGTATATGGGTGAAATGTAAGACAACTAATCCACTTCTTAAAGAGACAATTTATATTATCCTCAGAGATAGAGCAGCAATGATTGGATTAAAAAGACATCAGTGCTTTAACCTCCTCCGAAGGGTGTAATGTTGGGGGGGACAGAGAACCAATGCTACTGAAGAGGAGTCCAGGTGACATCTTCCAAGAAATTCACATTGAGATATTTGCTTGGCTTAGACTAAACAATGCAAATGAAACAAAGTGACCACGAGAGGTCATTTAATTCCTCAAGGTGCAAAGGAGTGTGTTCAGAAGTGTACTGCACTTTACCAAGCAACAGCGACAGCTGAGGACTTAAATAAAGCACAATAATTGTCTAAATGAAGAGAGAAGATTTGGATAGGCAGAAGACTGATTACTGCACCTGAAAGCTGGCAAGACCGCAGCAGTTAAACAGATTTCTACATTTATAAGACAAATCAGTGAAAAAGCATGTAAACCACAGAAAAACAAGCAGAAGGGAACTTTGGTATTTCAGTTTTGCTATGTCAGTGTGACAGTCTTCCTTACAGTATGCTGAGGTACTGTAAGGTCAGCAGTCATTTAGCAGGAGCTTTGCCATCTCTTATCATCACATATGCTTTCCTGAGGTTCCCTTGTGTTTTAATGTCCTAGTACTGAACAGAAGCACTTCTGTTTAAGGTGCCATAACTCAGGAGAGAGCAGTTGAGTGTACAAGGTAGAACATTAGGTAAACCCACATACTTAGATATTACGCAGCCATTGTGTACAATGAATGCTGACTGCAAAATTTAGAAGGACTATTTCTGAGAGAATGTATCAGCTCAAAAGTTACCATTCCACATCCACAAGGGGACTGGAATATTATTGAAAATGCATTACTGGACTCCCATCTAATTTTGCACATAAAAAAACCCAAACCCAACCAACCAGCAACAAATACAAACCCCCCAAAAAAATTAGATAACTCTGGAACAGACTTAAATATAAAGTAGATAGGAAGACTAGGTAGGAGAAGGCAGATAGCAATTACTTGAGGCATGTCTCCAACATTTTCTATCACATATGAATACATACATTTGTGTTACTCCATTGCTTTGGAGGGCTTCACCAGCAAAACAGCAGAAGTCCATTCAGGCAGTTAAGCCAAATAACTCACCACTGCTTCAGGGGACCCAATGGCTTCATCTTTTACAGTCACTTGTGTTTCTGTAGTGTGCTTTATAGGTGTAGATTGCAAGTGTAGTAATTAATTTAAGAAAAAAAATGTTGGAAGTGGGAATGACTTACAGCTTTCTTCTGCGATTACAAAAGTATTTAGAAAATAGAATCTAAGAACATGTTCAAATGTGACATTGCACGACCGGTTTTGATAGATGTGTATTTGCATACAGCTTGAATAGTCCATGTGCTAATGGAGAATTAGTTGCCTTCTCCTGTGTTAGGAAAATGCAGAAACACTCTGCTCTTATTTCATAGTTATCTATCCTTCACAGCTTAAAATAATATGCCAAAAGTGAGAGTGAAGGACAGGAAGATTCAGAAAGGGAGAAAAATTTTAAAAACCTCTTTTAACAAATCCAAAATTCTCCAGATCATACTTGACAAGAGGCATAAGATGACACTTATGACTCCAGTGAAAAGACCAGAGAGCAGTTAAAGACACAGATGGTGCAGAACACATTTCCTTAAAATTACCTAATAAAACATACAAAGAAAATCCTCACTTCATGAAAATTTATAGAACATTTTACTAATATTTTACTGCAGATATAAAACTAATTCAGTACAAATTAAATTGACTAGAAAAAAAGAACAGTAAAATCTATCAAAGTTTAAGATCAATATAGTAATAAAAAAACAGGGTTAGACAAAGAACGATTGTTTTATATATGTATGTTTCTGTAGCTGGGCAGAAAACGCTTTTGTTTCATTATTACCTAAATTATAAAGTGTGATAATCAATTTGGTAATGGACAGGGTAATTTTATTACTTTTAAAAATGAGGATGCTCGGGTGGTGGTGAGGAATGGGCAGCAGCGACTGGATGGGTTAGAGCCTCCTGCAGGGGGCAAGCTTAGGCCATTTTTTAGCCTGTGAGCCTGAGCTAAGCTACTCTGATTTATGAGTTTTTTACACTTCTGCTTCATTTTACTCCATTTTCTTCAATTATTATTACGACTTCACTAAGCAGTTGTTTATCTCAGTAGTCCTGAGCCAATTCTTAATAACTGGGTGACGTCCAAAAGAAATACAAAATGCAAACCTTGTTAGATCTTAAACCAGACTCCAAAAAAGATGCAGTAGTGAACCACAACTAAACAGAGAAACAAGAAACATACAAACCCTCTTTATTCCAAGCCCCAAGAACTTAATTTGCAGCCCAATGAAGATAAAAAAACCATCTTGAGTTCCCAGACTAGTTTTGAATGGAAGCTCAGTAAATTCTTCAGAATTTTTTACCTCTTAAATACATTGTGCAATATCTATAGTTTGGTTCACTGGCAAAGCACACATATTTTACAACTGAAATGATAATGAACTAAGCTGTGAAGGGTGTTCAGTGGGATAACTAAAATAAGAAAATTTTCATTCCAGAGTTTCTCATGATGTCTCAGCGTAACAGATACTATGTAATTATGAGCCTTCATCAAGATTCACCAAATCTGAAGCCTAAAATGAAGTGAAAATATAATCGTTGATATTAGTACTCCAGATTTGTCACTAACCAGTGTTTAATAGAACACCTTAACATTCACTAGTCATGCTAGGCAAACAGAAATTTCCGCCCAAACAGAGTCCAGAGTGACTGAGCATTCCCATGTTACCGTGTAACATAGTCATTGGAAGCCTTCCTGCAAAAGTACAAACTATAAATACCAGAGGTTTATTCTATTTCAGAGAACACACATGGGGTTTTGTATTTACACTGTACAAACCTGAATTTAACAGAAGTGGGCTAGGGTTCTCATGTGAATACACTCTCTTACAAGATTTGTAACACACCTGGGTCTTCTAGTAAAAACCCAATTAATTTCTTTTTTTGAAAAAAACCCCGAAACCCAAAACACAAAACCCAAGAATTTCTTGTGAGACTTGACTAAAGCAAGAATTAAAGAGTCTCAGAAAACAGAAAAACTGTTAAAGGTTACCACCATTTTTTGGGATGCAAAGGTTTTAATCTAGGTTTAGGAGAGACATAAGTATGGAAATACAACCTGATGTGCACAATCCTTTCCTCTAAGAAAGTACGTGGAGATTCATAGCACAGTGTCTGCCTCTTAGTCACTATTAGTCATCCTCTTAGTCACCCTTTCTTCTCTTATTAATGTAGAAAACAATGTGTCCTGGAACCATTTGAGAGTTGTATGTATTTCGTCATTCTTTTGGTCTCCGGTGACAGCAGCAGAAGTGCTCGCAACTTTTTTGGGTGAGAGGAAAGGGAACTGATACTTCAAAGTAGCTGCAGTGTTTTCTACAATGTTGAGCTTTAAGGTCCTGCAGCATTTGACTGGGCTAGCAGAACTGAAGCCCCTATAACACCGCACAGCTTCACGCTGTGAGGTGGTTGATAGAAAAGCAGCATCATATGTCTTATAAACTGTGAATTCCCACAGAGGATGCCACCACTCAGGGGGAAAAATACACCAAAACAAACCTTCCTTCCAATGCAAATGGAACTGATAAGCATGTCATCAAATGGGGAAATGTTGTAATGCATAAGAGTATTCTGAAATGTCTCACGTATTGACTAGGTTAGTCTTCTGTTATCAAATCTTCCCCTGTAAAATGTGTTCCATGTATTCCACAAGACAATTAAACATATATGCAAAGAGCATTTAGGAAAGGCCATTCTTTTCTAATGACTGCTGCCAGTTTATTCTTTCAAGATTTCTTTTTTTCTATCTCTCTTTAACCCATTTTAGAGTTTTAACTTTTAAAGTAATTAAACAAAACAAAACAAAACAAACCCTAATTTTCTTATTTGAAGAAGAATGTTCCTCTACTGTATAAGTGTGTTAAAAGAACCAGGGAAGATCCACGTATTTTTGCACTAACACTGATAACATTGTTTAAGTATATTTTTCATAATTTTAATTTTTCTAGTTAGAATAAGATCTAATTATTTTTAACATGGATCTCCCACACATACCCTAAGATCATCATATTCTTGTCTGTGAGATCAAGTCCAAGACCAAGTCAATGCAGCAGTAAAACTTTTCAAAGCCCAAAAAACTTCAAATCTTTCAGTATTTCCAGGTTCAAAAAAGTCCTATTTTATTACTAACTGAACTTATTCTAGAGACCAAGTGTTCTGCTCACACGCACACACATATACACACAAAATGACTCAGTTTTCTCAGTAAATGAATAATGAACTAAAAAGCAATTTCCTCCCTTCTTCAGGAAAGGTTGACAAAATGAAAAAATAAATATGTGCAAAAAGTACTTTCAGTTGGATTTACTCAATAGTCTTTGCCTCAGGTTTATTGGTTCGGGTGGGGATTTACCTTAAAGTGGGTCTGATAGTGCCCTGATTTCTTACAGAACTAATAAGTGAACACAATAAGTAAAGAATGATTAATAAAATAGAATCTTTAAGATTTCCTTTTATTTCCCAGGAAAAGGAAAAAATTATTGCAATAAATGTAAGAACAACTTAATCTAATAATTATGGAAGAGAAATTTTTTGGCCAGAGGTAGGAGAAATGTTTGTTTTGGAGTGAGAGCTGAAAATCTTCACCCCTCCATCTTTTATAGAGGAGAAAAAAGTCCCAGGAAACCTGCCGTGCAGAATTACGTTGTCAGCCATTGCCATTTCCTCTCACCAGAGTGTTTGCGCTTCACTTTAGGTAGCTAAATGTTTATCAGGCAGAAAGGGATCATAACATCTCCAGAAACAACTGACTGAAGCACTAGGAAGTTAAGAAAAACAGTTTCAATTAAGCAGAAACGAATGCCACCCCTTATGTAAGTGATCCATCCGTGGGGCTCCTATGTAAAACATGTTCTTTAAGGTCCCTTCCAACTCTAATCATTTTATGATTCTATGAGTCTGTGTCCATAAACAACTCAGCCCTGAAACATCTCACTTTGGTTTTATTTGTGGCAACATGGAATCTAGCTGTTATACCCTGATCACTCCTACTAGATCAAACCTCACAGAAAATGTCCAAGTGGAAACAGCAAGGGTGAGATCCCTGTCAGGGCTCAGGCACCAACTAGCTTAGTCTTAGAAGCTGGCTTCAGAAACTTTAGCAGCAGAAACACAGGCAGCTTTAAGGTTAGGAGCAGATGTAAGTGTAGCTTTTGAAGATCTGTGTTTAAGCAGTAGTGACGGAGGTAATCCAAGGCAGTATTGAGATTTGGAAGTCCCTGGGTGGCTCTAACCACAACTGATCATCTGATGTTAGCAAAATTTGTGCTGATAAGACCAAGATTTATTCTTCCAAACATATACAATCCAGCTTGTTACGGTAATTAAAGAAATTGCTCCTTTAAATGACATTAGAACCCTGATTCACAGCATTGCTAAAATGCAGTTGGTTCCCCAAGTAACTGGTGTACATGTCATAGCACAGTACGCAGACTGAGACACCCTGTTTTGTTGTTCTGCCCAGATCTTTACTCTTTCCATTTCCTTCTGGTTTCTACTACCACATCCCAATAGCACGCAACCAACAGTCTAATGCCAGCCTTTCTCCCTAGATGAACACCTCTCACTTCCAAAAAGCAATGTAAGATCCATATTAGATCTAAAGTGGGACTGGTTTGAGCTGTAGCCTCAAAGCTGAACATTTACATTCAAAAGCTTACATTCAGCACCTTCTTTTGCTTTGTCTCAGCCGATTGTAAGGTTTTCCTTAGGATATTGCACTGCTTGGGACTCCTATATCTTGCCATCAGACCAGGTTTATTAAATCAAACTACATTTACTCATTTAGAATTCCATCCCTTTAATCTTCAAAAAATATTTCTCTGAGGCTTTCCTTTGATATCTATCAAAAGGTGTGGTCTATTCCACTTTAAAAATGGAACAGTGAAATGGATGGTAAGAGCAGTAAGCCATAACCATTGTCACTCTGTTTTAAGATGAGGGCAGACCTTCCTGGTTATTAAGTCAGAGCAAAAGAATAGCTGTTAGAGAGTTTAAATTAAAAAAAAAAAAAAATCTAGTTGAATGAATTCCAGTGTAGATAAGAGAAGTACAAATGATATATTCCATTATAAACCTTGTAATAACTTAACATTGATTAGTGTTTGAAGACTGGTGGATAACTATAAAGCATTACTATTATAAAGTGCAATTTTTGATACCATGCAACTAGTTCAAGATCTCTAATTTTTCCATCTTTTACAATATTCACAGCAGAAATAAAGAGATATCTGTCATTCATGAGAAATGAGTCTAGTTCTGAAAATGATATTGTTAGTCATGTCAAGTTTTAATAGAAATTGTGAAATAATGATTTGGAAAAAGGGTGAACCAGGATCAGAAGGAATGGTTCAGACATGCAAGCACAGGAGGTCTCTGTCTGCTTAGAATCTCAATTGCAGTAGGTCAGGCAAAGGGAGTTCAGCTGCAAACACGAAGCTTAATATGAATATATTCAATGACATATGGGAGAAAAAGCCCATATAGGTAAACCACAATTCAGTCATGAGCTGCTGAGCAAAGTATTTAGTCTCCTTACATTTTTTCACTAGCTGGCATATAAGAAGAATTTATAGGGCAGTAGTTAGAAATTAGGCCATGGAAAAGATGCGCTGACTTTAAAGGATAAGGGAGAACCTCAGAAAACACACGTGATCTCAAGTTGTCTTTTACCAAACAATGAATAAAACGTTACATTAGAATAATACAATTTAAAATCCAATTTTGAACTCAAGGCAATTCCATTTAGAAGAACAGTCTTTCTCTGGTTATGACGTTTTAACAAAGCCAGCACAATTTAGGAAGGTAGTTGAACTATTTCATTAGAATCCAATGTCACAAACATGGTTAACTTATTTCTACTTTTCATTTTCCCAAAGAAATAAATTTCAAAAGAATTAAATTATCTTTCCTGTGTTGAATTTTTGGAGTGTAGAAAATCCTAGCTTCTTTTCTAGGCATCTATCAGGCTTCAGATAGGCTACAAAGAGAGAGAGAGAGATAGATATGGACAGGTCTCTGACATACAATGTGATGAAAGGAAACATGGCAAATTCTCATGAGATCGAAAATGTAACACAGTAATGCACTGTACCTGTTGAAATTATGCAAGGATGTGTGGTGACAACACAGATGCTAAGGTCACTGCTTCTTATAGGAACACTATCCGCCATGCAGACTTCAGCTAGAGTTTTCCCCTCTCTGACAATGCAGTTAAGAATGAGTGTTGGGAAAATCATTGATTTTATTTAAATTTAAGTTTCCTGGCAGGAAATGAACAAATTCATTTAAGAAGAAAAGTAAATTACCAATGATTTCTGACTGATGTTTTTGTAAAGCACTCAGTAACAAATGCGGACTTGACAGATTTCCAATGGAGCTGCAATAATGTGGAGAAGGACAGAGAAGAATTTGGCTGAGTTGTGTACAGTTACCACTGATAACTCTCTTTTAGGTGGAATATGACACAACTGGGAGAGTTTGCATGTTCCAGATGAGACAATGAAGGTGGGGTGTACTGTACTTTTACAGTTTGAAAAAGAGCTCAGAGCATATCAAATGGGGTGGAAGAGGTGTCTCTTGAATCTTCTTGCTATATATTTCAATCAGGCAGCATAAGAGAATTGGTTCAAAATTTAAACTTAAGAAAAATAAGCTGTTAATAGATAGATTGCAATCTTGTTCTATCAAGCTACTACTGTTAGTTGAAGAAGGTGGTTAAGTGTTACTGCAAGCTTTCCTCCACAACATTCATTAGCAATTTTGCTTTCTGATTCCTTATTTACAGTTTAGCTTCCAGCTTTACTGACCTCAGCAGTCTGTTTCTGAGGATGTAGCAAAATTAAAAAGGAGGAGGAAGGGAAATTTGTTTACCTTGGAAAGTATCATTACATCTTTGTCAGGTAATTGCTCTAAATTACTTGGCAATTAATATGTGGCACCAACAAATGAAGATAACATCCAGGGACTGTCCAGTATTCTGCGGATACATAGCACAGTTTTATGTATCCACTCCTTTTGTATGCCTGCCTCGATATTTCAGGGAAATCTGAAGAAAAGAAAAGTGGATAGGATAGTCTGATAGTCACTCAGCTCATTTCTTCTCCTCCAGTCAACTCAGTAGTGGTAGTACAGGGATTCCACCTGTAGTACGTGCAAAACTAAACCAAGGTAATCCCTGGAAAATACAGCATCCATAGAGTTCTCTTTATATAACCTGAATAACCTGTTAAAAATATTTCTTGTGTGCTTTCATATACTGGCGTCTAAATCCGCAAGAATCTCCCAGGGAGTGTTTTTCACAGTTCCTGCCCATGTGATATGACAATAACACAATGCAAATGCCATTAGCCTTGTGGTAGTGACCCAGGAGAAAGTTTTCTTGCTTCCAATATATTTTCCCTGCCTCACCTCTCTGCATTATGCTGCACAATACTACACATCCTGTTCAAAGACCTTAATTTTCATTGGCACTTACTGTCACTAAAATCAACGCTAGTAGTAACAAACAATAAATACGGAGTAAAAAGTGAGATTCAGAAGATATGTCAGTGATAAAAAAGAAGACTAGGGAAAATGTGGGCTCTCTCCAGAAGGAAATGGGAGACTTGGTCACCCAGCATATGGAGAAGGCTGAGGTACTCAACTCTTTTTTTGCCTCAGTCTTCACCGGCAAGTGCCCTAGCCACACCACCCAAGTTGCAGAAGGCAAAGGCAGGGACTGGGAGAATGAGTGTCATGGTTTGGGCTGGACTGGCCAGTGAAAATGAACAACAGATGCTCTCCCCTACCTTCTCTCCAAGGAGAGGAGGGAGAGAGGGAAAGAAACTTACAAGTTTAGAAAAAACTAAACTACTTTAATGAAATATTAATAAATTAATAAAATAATAATAAAAAAGAAAATAAAGAAAGATCTACAATATATACAAAACCTTATCAAGCTCCCAGGACAAAGATCAGATGATCGTGTCACTGACAGGCAAAGGGAAAGTCCCAGACTGGACTCAGCGATGACGGGAGCTGGATTCTGGATCTGGATTCAGGAATGCACAGATCAGGATCAGAGGCAGACAAACGTACGGAGTCCTCCTTGGATGATGGCCATTGAAGAAAGAGACCTGACTCTTTGCTCCCTCAGCTTTTATACTGAGCATGAGACAGATGGGATGGAATACCCTGTTGGTCAGTTTTGGGTCACCTGTCCTGTCTGCTCCTCCCTGCAGGGGTGACCCCTCTACGCTTTCCCACTTCTAACCCTCTAATGGGGCAAATAATAAAGCTGGCTGACCTTGGCTGTTATAGCAATAAGTATAAGCAAGAGCCTCTCCGCATAACATTCCTTTGCATACATTACAACTCATCAAACTAAAATTACAATCTTATCACTCTGACAGCGCACGGTTTGGGCACAATATGCTGTTAACTTCAGAAAGTTTTGTTAGAAGAGGCTTAGCCGCAAAGTAAAATTGCAAAACAGAAAACAGGTCCCGTTTTACCTCAAACCAGGACAATGAGGGACTGCCCACCGTAGGAGAAGACCAGGTTCAAGACCTTCTAAGGAACCTGAAGGTGCACAAGTCCATGGGACTTGATGAGATTCATCTGCGAGTCCTGCGGGAACTGGTGTGTGAAGTTGCTAAGCAGAAGTCATGGCAGTCTGATGAAGTTCCCACTGACTGGAAAAGGGAAAACATAACCATTTTTCAAAAGGGAAAAAAGGAAGACCTGGCAAACTACAGGTCGGTCAGTATCATCTCTGTGCCGGGCAAGATCATGGAGCAAATTCTCCTGGAAAATATGCTAAGGCATATGGAAAAGAAGGAGGTGACTGCTGACAGCCAACGTGGCTTCACCAAAGGCAAATCGTGTCTGACAAATCTGGTGGCCTTCTACAATGGGATTACAGTGTTGGTGGATAAGGGAAGAGCAACTGACATCATCTGCCTAGACTTATGCAAAGCATTTGACACTGTCCTGCGTAACATCTTTGTCTCTACATTGGAGAGGCATGGATTTGATGGATGGTATGCTTGCTGGATAAGGAATTGGCTGGATGGCTGCACTTGTTGCAGCCAACAGGATGACACCCAAGTGGAGACCAGTGATGAGTCGTCTTCCTCATGGGTTGGTACTGTTTAACATCTTTGCTGGTGACATGGATGTTGGGATTGAGTACACCCTCAGAAAGTTTGCTGACGACACCAAGCTGTGTGGAGTGGTCAACACGCTGGAGGGAAAGGATGCCATCCAGAGGGAACTGGACAGGCTTGAGAGGTGGGCCTGTGTCAACCTCATGTAGTTCAACAAGGCCGAACACAAGGTCCTGCACCCAAGCAAAAATACAGGCTGGGCAGAGAATAGATTGAGAGTAGCCCTGAGGAGAAGAACTTGGGGGTGTTAGTTGATGGGAAGTTCAACATGAGCTGGCAATGTGTGCTCACAGCCCAGAAAGCTAACCACATCCTGGGCTGCATCAAAAGAAGCGTGGCCAACAGGTCAAGGGAGGTGATTCTTGGCCTGTATCATGGCATCTTGGCCTGTATCATGGCATCTTGGCCTGTATCAAGAATAGTGTGGCCAGCAGGAGGAGGGAAGTGATCGTGCCCCTGTACTCAGTGCTGGTGAGGCCGCAGCTTGAGTATTGTGTTCAGTTTTGGGCGCCACAGTCTAGGAGGGACATCGAGGTGCTGGAGCATGTCCAGAGAAGGGCAATGAAGCTGGTGAGGGGTCTGGAGAACATGTCTTATGCGGAGCGGCTGAAGGAATTAGGATTGTTTAGTCTGGAGAAGAGAAGGTTGAGGGGACACCTTATTGCTCTCTACAACTACCTGAAAGGAGGTTGTAGTGAGATGGGAGCTGATCTCTTCTCCCAAGTAACTAGCAACAGGACAAGAGGAAATGGGTTCAAGTTGCGCTAGGGGAGGTTTAGGCTGGACATTAGGAAAACATTTTTCACTGAAAGAGTTATCCAACATTGGAACAGGCTGCCCAGGGAGGTGGTTGAGTCACCATCCCTAGATGTGTTTAAAAGTGGTGTAGATGTGGTGCTTAGAGATATGGTTTAGTGGCAGACCTGGTAGAGTAGAGTCAATGGTTGGACTAGATGATCTTAAAGGTCTTTTCCAACCTAAACGATTCTATGATTCTATGATTCTGACCCTCTACTATGTTCTTGTGAGACCCCACCTGGAGTACTGCATCCAGCTCTGGAGCCCCCAGCATATGAAGGACATGATCCTGTTGGAGTGAGTTCAGAGGAGGGCCACGAAGATGATGAGAGGGCTGGAGCACCTCCGCTATGAAGACAGGCTGAGAGAGTTGAGGTTGTTCAGCCTGGAGAAGAGAAGGCTCCAGGGAGACCTTATAGCGGCCTTCCAGTGCTTAAAGAGTCCCTACAGGAAAGATGGGGAGGGACATTTTATCAGGCAGTGTAGCAACAGGATGAGGAGTAACGGTTTTAAACTGAAGTAGTGTAGATTTAGATTAGATATGGAGAAATTCTTTACTGTGAGGGTGGTGAGGCACTGGAACATGTTGCCCAGAGAAGTTGTGGAGGCCCCGTCCCTGGAAGTATTCAAGCCAGGCTGGATGAGGCTTTGAGCAATCTGGTCTAGTGGGAGGTGTCCTTGCCCATGGCAGAGTGGTTGGAAATAGATGATCTTTAAGGTCCCTTCCAACCCAAACCATTCTATGTTTTTATGATTTTTTTGGGGAGGGAATGAAGGAGAGGGAACCAGGCTTTTCTCAGTTGTGCCCGGTCACAATACTGGAGGTAATGGACGCAAATTAAAACACATGGAACTTCATCTGAACATGAGAAAAAACTTTTTTACCATGAGGGTGACCAGATGCTGGAACAGGTCACCCAGAGGGGTTTTGCAGTCTCTATCTGTGGAGCTACTCAAAATCTGGCTGGACACAGTCCTGGGCAACCTGCTTTAGTTGTCCCTGCTTGAGCAGGGAGAGTGAACTAGATGATTTTGAGAAGTGCCTACTAACCTCAATATTCCTGTGATTCTGTGATGAGAAAAAAAATCAACTCAAAAACAGGCTGGCAGAGACTGAAATACTTTTTCTTCATGGCAAATTTTTCCCTTGTCTCTTCAAGTGCAGAAGGTTGAAAACTTGTATGCTTGTGTAATACAGTGATGAGGGACACCAGTCTCTTTGCCATCCCACCCCACAATAAAAAAGGAGGCATCACAAGAACACCATGGTAAATAATAGGGATAAAATTGATGTTGTCCTGCTTGACTGGGGAGACAGGAAAAGGGAATTTGAATGGTTAACTGGTAGATTCTCATGGACTTTGCAGTCTTGTTTCTGCATTCCTAAGCAGAGAAGAGGCCTAACTCATTTTTTGCAGGGTGTAAAAAGGTACTATCCTTATAGTAGGTGTGTGAAAAATGCCATAAATGTCTCTGGGTTTTCTACAGTGGATGACCAAGTTGCTCATTAAATCCTTCTGCTACTACTTCTTCCTAAAGTTGTATAATCTGTTGCCTCACCTTCAGGGTAAATTAATCAAGGCCATACTGAGCCATCATCACCTGTACAGGTTAAATAATTTCCTCTCCTTGGCACAACTTCAGTCTGTGCTGCATAAAACTCTCTCAGAGAGACCCTAAGTGTGGTTTGAGGAATATCTGAGAGCTGAAACTCTTCCCATCTGCAAGAGTGGACACAGGTCATGATGCGCCACTTGCTCTCATGGCCAGAGAACCGTTCTCAGACCTGTTTGCTAATGCAGACATAGCATTCAGTCACAGTGGCAGCTTGATGATGGATCCTTCATACTTACACAGGAAGGTTTTTCCCTGTTAGTAGTGTATGGGGCTTTCCAAAGTCTAAACCCTGAGGTTCTGGCTCAATGACTGAGTAAACCACTGCAGAAGTTTAAGATGCTAGTAGCCTAAATTTGTAATGTTAACTGTCTGCCTGTGGTTACCATTCCTTGGGCAGACTTCATGGAGTGCAACGTGCCCTGTTACACCAACCAGTTGGGCATACATGTTGGCACTTTTCCCAGTTTACCACTTACTGCTAAACTAATGCACTAACCCTTAGACTGAAATGTCTAGGACATGTGTTTTTCTTTGGTCAGCTCTGCTACAGAGATGCTTGCTTCCAGCAGATATCTTAAACTGACACAGCAAGATCTGCCAGAGCTCATTTGTCAGGAACTTGATTCTTTCAAGGTCAATAAGAATGAGAACCAAGATCCAAATGGACTTTCATCCCTTTGGAAAATACTGTTCAACACCTTTTGGAGTTTCTAGTGATCTGTGGTGTAAAAGGCACAGTTTATCCCGAAGCGATGATGACGGCATTTGTTCTAAATGTCTCATTGTACACACAAACTGCATATTTTACACACAGGCTATTGTGCTGCCATCAATCCCAAACATTATATTCAGAGTTAAAATAATTTTGAAAATGTGATGCAATAACCTATGACCCTAGCTAATAGAATGGTCTTGGGGAAGGACAGTTATAAATGTGGAAATTAAGGCTTTATGAGATGGCTAATACTTAGCTATACACTAGTTGGGAAAACAGCAACAAATTTTTCAGGATCTGTTGCAGATGAACAAAGCAATTAATTCTCAGCAGAAAGTCATTTTGACAGATGCCATAATATGCAGGTAGCATTAAAGGTTGGTGCATAATTTAAATGGCAATCTAGACAACCTCTAAATACATTTGAAAATAGAAACTTTATATAGAAAAATGTACAGCTTATTTCATTTTTCATCATGCATCTTCAAAAATAACAGTAATAGTCCTAACATGACCTTAGCAGGAATAAAAAATTGCTTATGGGAAAAATTGTAATTCACTCATTAATTCTGAAGCCTTGCTGTAATAAATTGAATTACATAACAGACATCAGTTCAGTCTTGCATAGTTTAGTTTCTTGAAGTGTGATGTAATCTATCTTTTTAAGTGTTTTTGAACATGAAAGAGGAAGTTCTTAGGAGTGTAAGGATTTTATACCAGAACAGAGCAAAAGTGTCTCTACTCCAGGAGTCTACTTTGAACAGATGCCACCCAGAAACTTCAATAGGAACATTAACATTAACATAATGCATAGAATTGTCCAATTCTGTACCATGAAAATAAATTTCTTCTTGATTCTAAGTGGTGATCACTTTATTTCCCAAGGTATTAAGGTTGATTGATGGTTCATATTGTTTGGCCTTCCTTGAAGTTTAATTGAAGAGAGAAGACCCATTTATCCCTATTAATGCTGTTTATATTCTCATCTTAATTACTCTAGCATCATTCCAAAGTAACTGCTTCAAGATGAGTGCATTGCTCTGCCTTTCAATTGATGTAAATGGATCTGAAGTCAAGGGTCTTGATTTGAAAGTTTTATCAAGATGTAATCTACCTCCAGAGTAAAGGCAAAATTATATGGAAGTTAATTCCAGTACCAGTGGACATTATATTCTATGTTTTATTTAGACAGCACCTTTGATCTAAAGCACTGGGAAATGATAAATGGGGAGCATACAGAGAAACAGAAGCAGTAATCAAACAAGGAGGTAGGAACAAGTTATCAAGTGCTTGCATATAAAGGAAGCAAAGAAGAACCATCAGGTGGTCATTAAAACCTGTGCTAAAACAGTACTAAAACAAAGCAGAGAGAAAGATTTAGAATAAAAGCGCAGGATGAAGTTAGGGGAATGACCTGGAAAACATCCTCCTTGGAAAAAGACCCCTTTGTGGAGAGTAGCACTACTCAGAGCGTAACAAATAAGAACATTCATTAAAGAATTTCATTTATTCTGCACTGCCTTTGGTTAGTAAAAGGCAAATGTTATATTGCCAGAGAGAAATAATTGTCTTGTTCAGGAGGAATACTTGTAAACTGAATGTTTGCATCTTAAACACTGTATTTGCATGAAGACATAAGCATTAAATACTGACAAGGCAAGAAAAATTCTGAATTTCTTAGAACACTAGAGCAAGAGAAACTGCCGTTCTCCATTACCATACCTGCAAGTTATCAGCTGCAGCTATCAGGGAGAAGTTGTCAATCAACTCTATTGCAAGGATGAAAGAGTAGATGGTACAGTTTAATTTTATTATGGAAATTGATTTGCATCTTTTATATGTCTTGATTGAAATCTTTCCAGGTAATGGCATTGAAGAATACTCATAAAACTGCCATGACTGTGGTAATAACTATTATTATGATCGAATTTAATAATAAAAAAACCTGCCTGCAAGATGGGCAATATGAATAATTCATGTACAGTGTTGCTTAAAATGTGATAGAGAGAAAAAGACTTGTAGGAAAATTCTTAATGTATCCAGACAGGGATGATAATTGGTTTTTGCAACTAAATGAGTACTTCATGTACAAGACAGCACTAACAAGGCAGGAGAAGAAATTTACACATTGGGGAGACAATTTCATTTATCTGGTTACAGCAGGATAAGTGGAATAAATGGTGTTCCTTAAAGGAATTGACAGAAAATGCATATCCTGATAATAATTAGTTTTGTTTACAACTAGAGAATAACAGAATAGGAGACACAATAGCATCTTTTCAATATGTAATAACATATGTATCATGTGCTTACGTAGGCCTTACTTGTGATACTAATCAAATACCTGCAAGCACTGACCAGATCTCTTCCAGTGATGTCTTTTAGTTGCAAGCATAAACAGAAGTCCGGCATATGGAGAATTGTTTCACAGTTGCACTTTATTTAATTTTGTTTGATTTCTTTTAAGTATACAGTATCAGATAAGCTTGTGTTTCCTGCTTTTATTGCCTACCATCTGGTGGAAAAAGCATGCAATAGCATAAAAAACCACAGATGACTAAGACAATATTTTAGTGGCAGGGTCTGAAGTTAAAGTGAGTAAGAATTCATCAAGGATGTCAACTCTAGGAACAGAAAGCCATGCAAGAACTCATCTCTCTAACCTTGCCCAAAGGCACTGATTAGGTTTGAGAGTTGTCACCTCACTCGTAGATATGACAAGTAGAATTTCTTATACATGAGTATCTGTGATGTCTCTCTAGCGCAAGAGAACTTTGAGAATAAGCTAAACTCACAAGTAGCAGTCTACAACCTCCAGTTTGTGCAGCTAAAGGTGGATCATTATTTTCTGTTTGCCCAGGTTTCTTCAGTACTGAACACACATCAGGATGACCTACAAAACAAAAAAAACAATTCAAAACAAACAAACAAAAACCTTGTTATAAAAATGATCAAAAAATTTGTATGTGTGCCAAGAATCTTTCTACAGGTGTCAATACAGCCTTTTCTTAATACTTTGATTTTGTCCTCCCTGATATTCAGGTCTAAGAGCTTCAGTGTTTGTCAAATAATTGTCCCATTCCTTGTTCTGCTTTCTATTTATAATCAGGGCTAGGCATACACATGAAAATTCAGAAAGCTGTAAGTACGTGTATGTAGCAGTGTGGAAGGTAACATACTTCTGTTTGGAGTACACCATCTTCTCAAATTATTAAAAACAAACTAAATCAAAATTCCCCCCTCCAAAATGCATAAGAAAAGCCATTTGCAGTAAGAAACCAAATCAGTTAAGTAGCCTGAAAAAAACTTGGGAATTAGATTTAGTCAAAATCCTTGTTAATACATTGTGCTTTACCCATTTCTAATTCTCTCTTACTTGAAACCGAGATCAATCCTCTTTGTTCTGGCTTGCCACCAGAGTCTCTGATCAATGTTGATAAAACAAAATGACAATAAAGAAGGCTTTGAAAGCTTCTGTGGAGAACTGTGGGAAAAAAAACCCAAACTAAAATAAAATTGTATTCTGTTGTTATGACTATGACCTGTGCCCCTGTGTGTTTGTTTATGATGGATTACTTGCTATGGAGATTAGATCTAAAGTGAGTTACACTTGAGAAGCTACACAATAATCTAGCTAAGGGACATCTCAACAAGTACTAAAATACAGTAGCCTGGTTAATATGCCTATGGTTGCTTTGCCAAGATTGAGATCTGGAAACGATAAAGCCCCCAAAACCTCCTATCAGTTAAAAAAATCTGCCCCATGAGGTAGTTTCCAGGATGACTGGGAAAAAGGTCAGAGCTTGAAAACTACAAATTGGTTCCTAAGAAATCCAGGGGCCCTGAAGGGAATGTTGTCCAGAACCCAGGGGAGAGATCAAAACATGTAAATGATAGCTGCAGACACCCACTGATGTTTGCCCGGCTCTCGAAAGCGGCCTGTGGGCTGGACAGCTGCAAGGAGAGGTGGCTCCACAGGACTGGTTAGGAGTGACAGTCATTGCAGTTGCCAAGCATGCAGCAGGCTAAGGTTTGTGCTAGCAATCCAGGACAGTGTAACCCAAAGAACAGCTAGGTTCCAGATTGCTGTCTTAGCGAGAGCTCCCTATGTACCTGCTCTCAAATCAAGAAGTTGCTGCAGAGCTGACCAGAGCAACTACTAGCCCACTACAGATCTCCATGTGTGATCAACACTGCACTGAGCCACCCCAACGTGAACAACATCTCCTTCCAACTCACACATTCAGGAGCCTCTCAAAAGTAACAACTTCATGATGGGCACCTTAACAACTTCACTGTTGAGCACCTTACGTTTTGTGTGTGCATGCTGTAGGTTATTTATGCACAGCTACAAATGAACTTGAAAGTGTTTCATGTTGAAAATAAGTAATAAATCTGCTCAGCAGATTGAGTTATCAAATTGAATAATCTTATCAAGTGGCTCATGTGGGCCAAGCACAGGTATTTTAACTGAGTAGACTGTATTAACTAGAACCATCCTCATTTGGCAAAAGATATATTTGATGTTCATTGCCCTCTTCTCTCGGTTTGAAGTCCAGAAGGAATTTCAAACTTGCTTTCAGGATACAAATCTCTGCTATCAAAACCCTAAGCTTGCTGAGGATTTGGTTTTACCAGACAAGTTTCTTGTCTTCTCCTTGAGCAAAATAAGTGAGCTGTCTTTAGTCTCCACAACTGGGTCTTTTAAACAGCTATTCATTAGCTTTTTGTTTGTTCACTTTGTTTCTTTTTTTTTTTTTTTTTTTTTTTTTTTTTTTTTTTTTTTTTTTTTTTTTTTGTGAGGAGAGGGAACAAGCAAAGAAACAATCAAAAACACAACAAAAACTATACCTGGCCTGATCTGCAGTTGAAAGATCCAGTACATTCAATGGAGGTTCTACTTTCCGTAGAGGAATCTTATTTACACGAGCCTTAATATTTAAAATTATATAGAGATACCAGCAAAAGTTACCAGAAAAACATAATAGCTAAAAACCAAATCAATTTACTTAATTTAAGCATTATGATGAATAGCAAAAGAATAAGTCTTCTATGTTTTCTTAAAAAAAGTGAATAATAATTCTTGTAGCAAGAAGCATTTATTCTCGTTAATACAGATTTTTTTATACCAAAGTACTGTGGAGGAAGAGAAAGTTTTGATGAAACTTGAAAATACAGAATATTTCCCCTGGCACCAGCAATAGTAGAACTAGGCCAATTGGAGCTAGTCAGGGCAAGTGCTTGAGATCATCTGTCAGAAATGGATGACATGAAGAGACACAGCATGTAATGTTTTCATGTTAAGGAATTATATGTAACTATGATAGTAAAAGAAATTTCTGTAAATTAACCATGTCCAAAAGGGCATATAATTTAAAAACTGAATTTATCCAACTGTTTTTGCAGCTTTCATAAATATTTCAGAATAAGAGGGAAGACATTTGAGGACAATAGACATTCTTTGGTCTATGTACTGACTTTGCATGATTTGTTAATACAAAACACAGAAATGTGATCCAGATAGCCAAGGATTGCTGTCTTTCCATTTCCACTGAGAAAAACAACTTGCATTACTTGTGAATCTGCTGTAAATTTAGGATGAATGTTCCCTTCTCCTCACAAGAAGGACATTCATGTTGCATTTTGGGACTCAGTGTGACCCCTCTTCTGTCTCCTGAAACACACTTTAAAGTATGTTTCCCTTACAGATCAAATCTGAATTCCATGAAACATGGGAAGGACAGTTCTTATTGGAAAGCCAAACTGGATTGTGAGCACTATGAGAAGAAACTCCCAGGTCATGAGGTTTTCTCTGCCGTGCCAAGGGTTTGCAGGTAGGAAAAAGTGATGGGCTGTCACCCTGTCTCTTTTCAAAGGTCTACACATGAAATTCAGCACATTTTTCAGTCCTTTGTGTTCAACTTTCAAACTTTTTTAATGTTTCAAAGAAGGGCAAGATGTTCTTTACGGAAGAAAGAGACTTGGATGTCAACTCAGATTATGTGCTGTATGACAGTTGTTCTTTGGCAATGGGTTAATGGTCTCGTTTCATACCTCCCACACTGAAGTCACTACACACATAGCTTCAGGCTGGGGAAACTGAAAAAAAATAAAGTGAACCTTTTGCTATTTAGAAATGCCACTTCTTGGCAACCAATATGTACTGCAAACAAATACAGAACAGATGAAGGACACCAACATGGAAAGAGAGACCATGCTTTAATGATTTGGGAATTCAGCAAGATACAAGAGACACAACCACTAATTCCTGAACTTAAAAGAGGAAGTTTTGCTTCTGGTTGTTCAGGGAAGATGTTGGGTGAGGAATAAGGGGCTGGGCAGAAGTGAAAGAATTCTATGTTTTCTCCAGAAAGCAGGATCCAGAGGATCTTATTCTTATGTTAGGTGGGAATGAGAAGAAAAACAAAAAATATATAAATTTTCAACATATCTCTCAAAGTTGTTTTTGCATCAGACAGTTTATTAGCTGTGAGATGGTTGACAATACAGGCCCCAAAAGAAAAACAAATGAGTACACTTGGGTGGGTCATTAGCTAAAAGGGATAGAGTCTGAAATCTCTTCAGCTCAAAAGCACAGGTCTGTACTGTCCAATCTAAAAAAATTCTTCCTCTGTCTGAGTCATCAACTGCTGAACCCTCTCCTGAATGCCAATAGGAATGAGTTTAAGTTACTTGTGAACACATATAAAACACATGGGTGGTCTGCTTTGAAGTGTCAGTGCCTTAGATTTAATATGCTAATAATTTATGCATAAAACACAGGTTGCATTGAAGGAAAAATCCAATATTGTCAGTTTCCATGGCAACCTGTGTGCTAGCAGATTACATTGTCTCACATCAGATGGTTGCCAAGGTTGTGACCTATTTCTTAGTTCTAATCATTTCGTTTGAAGAATTTGGAAACGTTACCTGTAACAAAAAAAAATACCGCACATGGTTAGCGTAGTCTTTAAATATAAAAGGATCTTGCAAGCTACATTAAGGACTAGGCTTAGAAACAGAAAAGGAAGTATAAAGTAATAACGCCAGGAGTGAAGGAAGACTTGGAAAGTGCTGTGAACAGGCAGTGGGCTGGTATACAACATTTCAGGATAAAGTCAGTGGTTACGTACAGCCTACACCAGTAGCAGGTACCTGAAGGTCATTACCACTTGTTTGTTAGTTCATGTGAAATACACCTTATGCTTGTGCCTAAGAGGCAGTTGTTTTTAGCGTTAGACCTACCAGTGACAGTACCATGAAGTGAAATTGGCAATATAATCAGCACTGATGGGGGGCCTACAAGAAATCTGGAGAGGGACTCTTTACAAGGGCATGTAGTGATAGAGCAAGGGGTAATGGCTTCAAACTGGAAGAAGGTAGATTTAGATTAGATCTCGGGAAGAAATTTTTCACTGTGAGAGTGATGAGGCACTGGAACAGGTTGCCCAGGAAAGTTGTGGATGCCCCATCCCTGGAAGTGTTCAAGGCCAGGTTGGATGAGGCTTTGAGACACCAGGTCTAGTGGGAGGCATCCTTGCCCATGGCAGGGGGGTTGGAACTAGAAGATCTTTAAGGTCCCTTCCAACATAAACCTTTCTATGATTCTATGATTCTATGATTGGTGCTCTTACTATCAGCAAAGAAACCAAAGAGGGAAAGGATCGAGGCACAGAATAATCCTCCCAGGCACTATGATAGTCCTCCCCAAGCACACCAAGGAAGGCATGCCAGATGCCCGTGTTGCTTCTTTGTGTGCAGAAAGAGAGATGCTTCTTGCCAAGTGTTGTCACTCTGAGACATTTCCCGTGCCTGACATCAATTATTAAGAACGAAGAAAAAAACTGATAGTTGTCATCAACCTCTTCCTGACCTCAACTGAAATAATACCCAGATAGTGGAAGAACATGATCAAAACTTCTGAAGATGTTTTTTGAAAATGAGCGAGCAAGAAATCAAGTATTTTGTAGGTTGTGTGCTAGAGTACAAAAAAAAATCAACTGCTGTTGCAATTAAATGAAAAGGATCACTCTCAAACACAAACATGTGCTAGCGTACTAGATGATGTCACATCTTCTGGATTCTTCACTGACCAAAGTTCACTACAGTTTGAATAATATTCTAACTCACTCTGGTTAGTCACTTTCTTTCCCCCCATGTTTAAGAAAAGTATTAGGTTGCCATTCTTAAATAAATATGTCACAATAGTACCTGCAGGGACTGACTGTGGTTTTTAAAAGGTAGTGAACAAATGGTCCTCCTCTACTTACTCGTTTTACGCTGTCTCATTGTAAAGCAATCCAGGTAGGCAACATTTTTTTCACCAGGACTGTTAACTGACATTTTATAGTTGAGCAAAGAATTTGTCCCTTATTTTTCTCCCCCATCCAGCTACCAGCTTGGAAAGCAATCACTGTCAATCATGATGGTGAGATCAATACCATAAGCCCCAGTCCATACTACTGAAACCCTGCTTTCTACAGTCCATAAGACAAATAGTCCTGCTGCT
Organism: Burhinus oedicnemus; assembly: GCA_008921705.1. Lineage (NCBI taxonomy): Eukaryota > Metazoa > Chordata > Aves > Charadriiformes > Burhinidae > Burhinus > Burhinus oedicnemus. Next base: position 575,988 of record VFFE01007914.1, on the reverse strand, counting down.
TGTTTAATCAAGTTCGTCTGACCAGATCAGTTGAGGTAAAATGGAAAACAGCTCAAGCCATTCTTTTTTTCTTTTTCAGGATTGCTGAAGTGCAATCCAATGGCTATCAAGTGTTACAGTAACTGCAGCGGATTTGTATAACCTCAATAATCAAACAGTCATAACTTGAAAAAATTATCTCTTTTTACACCAGTATTTGTAGACCTGTTTTGTTGTTCTTTTGTTCTTTTACTCCACCCCTTTCTTAGAAGCTGTCCCATCACAATAAAAGATTATCTTTGAATTCTAGGCTCTTCTTTTCAGGTTTGTTATACTAGAGTTTTTGTAAGAGATGTAAATAATATGCAAAATAAAACACTATGAAATCTGTTTCATGATGTTCTATTTTTCCTTCCAGTTGTTATTGTTTAACCTATTTTGTTCATGACACACACATTTATAACTGGCCTTTATTGGAAGTGAATTAACTCTAATGAATAAATATGATAACGGATGTTCCTGCTTCCTTGTGCCCCAGGCTGGTCAGCTAGTCCAAACAGAAAGATTTACACAGAACAACTGTTGGCATTGATTTGAGTGATATCCTAGCTGCCTGGTTTATACAGAAATGCATTTCATGTAATACTTATTGTTCAACTTCTTCAGAAAACTCTTATTCCTGTAGATCACGCTAGTTGATTCATATCAGAACATTCCTCCTCTTAGACCTTTTTTGTAGCAACACAATGAAGGGTTGTCTTGCTAAGGAATCAGGAAAAACCTCATCTGAAGTGCCGCCCCCTTTTATCGTTATTGTCACTTCTTCAGCAGATTCATTGACCTACTTGAGAGAAGTTCAAGTATGGCACTAATGGATGAGAGAAGAAACAAAAAATGGGAGGAGAAGAGCATATCTAGTAACATACAAGTAGCAAAACTATTTTACTTCTACCTACCACTTGCTATTTATTAACATGCTGGACAAAATAGAAGTGTCTCTAGAGGGGCATAGCTGGTCCTAGAAACTAGTATCTATGACTTTCCGTCACTCTGTAGAGTCACTTCAGCTGCTCACTGTGACTCAGCCCACATACACTGGAAAAAGGGGCTCTCAGCAGGAGATACAAAGGAGCAGACAAGCATAAAAAAGACAAATATAATACCTAGGTCTTTTCACAGCTGAACACGTGGGATAGTACTTTGGTGACAAATGAACACTTACTTGGTGTGTGGATCAGAAAAGATGGACTAGTACATTTTTTACAGCTTTTCATGGGTAAATGGGAGCTGAAGACAAGATACTGCTCTTTTCCCTCCTGCTGTTACAAGTAGTGACATCTACTTGGCTCTACATGAGAGCATCAGATTTCAGAGGCCTAGTCCTAAGAAACACTGGTTTGAAAATCCCTCCCTTGAGTGTCAGCCTGGCTACAGGATGCCAGGAGCTAACTGGGGCTGTCAGGATAACCTGGATGTAAAGTCTAAATCATTTGTTTTTCTCTGTTGGTTAGAGTTTCCTGAATGTTGGCAGAGAAGCCCAAACAGCCTAGGCTTAATGAACCCAGTGGTGGGGATCCCATTTCTTTAAAACCATGCTCTACAACATACTTTGGTGGATCATTAGCACCTTGATGATTCTTTATCCTATCTGTGTATATTTGACATGTTTAGCCTCTATCCTCAAAAATTTCTATTGGCAGTTTTCTCAGTGTCTAACATCATCATAACAAAACAAAAATAATGGAACTATCTTGAAATTTTACTTGCATCACCCATTCTTCTATTTCCTGTGTCCCATGATCTTCTAGTAGTAGCTGGGAGAAACAGTGATGTGCTAATTTAAACTCCTTGTGTCTATTCCCTTCTTCAGCAAACCATGGCTCAAGTTATTATTTTGTGGTGAAGTGAAAAGAAAAGGCAGGCTAGGGAGGGAGAGACATATTGTGTGTGCATGCTTCTGCTCTACAATGTTTTACCCACACAGCTATGTCAGTAAAGAGTGTGAAAAATCACATATTCTTTGCCAAAATACCTACATCAGCCAAAAAAACCATGTGGACACAGCTATGCTGACAAAAGAGAGCTTTATGGGCTGACCTCTGGGTGCTTGGGGAAGTTATACAACTATGCAGGCAGAAAAACTCCTTCTGTCAACATACTCTACCTCTGTCGAAAAGGATCCTGCTGCCACAGCATGGATATATTAGCATAGCTATATCTGCAATATAAGTTCTGCATCTTGTGCAGTCACCGAGGGAATTTAATTGTGGTAGAAAAAAGAGTTGGGGATGTCTTAAGCCACTGTGAATACTTGTTTCACATGAGTCTAAATTTGCCTGTCACAACAACAACACCTTATTTCTAAAATGCAAAATAAATTCTTGTTCATGGTGTTAGAGCTTTTTTCCTACTTTCTCTCTGGAGAATCTGTACTACTCCAATATCTATCATTAGGAGCTGGTTTTCTAGGTCAGTGGTTTAATTTCTTGATTATCATCTAGAATATGTCACATTTGCTGATTACATCCTGAATGTTTAAATTTCCCTCACAGTTTCTTTTATTTATGAAACATTTAGAAATATTTTCAGTCACACCATTCTAGCACCAAGTTATGTTATGAAAATACATTTGTATATGCATTTTAAAAATTATTTTTAAAATTATTTTTAAAATAACAGCAGATAGAAGGGGAGCACTAGGGAAACCAGCATTGTGCTGAATCTAAGTAATTTACAAAGTATTAGAATCATAGAATCATAGAATGGTTTGGGTCAGAAAGGACCTTAAAGATCATCTAGTTCCAACCCCAATGCCATGGCCAGGGACACCTTCCAATAGACCTGGTGGCTCAAAGTCTCATCCAACCTGGCCTTGAACACTTCCAGGGATGGGGCATCCACAACTTTCCTGGGCAACCTGTTCCAGTGCCTCACTATCCTCACAGTAAAAAATTTCTTCCTGAGATCTAATCTAAATCTCCCCTCTTCCAGTTTGAAGCCATTACCTCTCATCCTATCACTACATGCCCTTGTAAAAAAGCCCCTCTCCAGATTTCTTTTAGGCCCCCTTCAGATAATGGAAGGCTGCTATAAGGTCTCCCTGGAGCCTCCTCTTCTCCAGGCTGAACAACCCCAGCTCTCTCAGCCTGTCCTCAGAGCAGAGGTGCTCTAATCCTCTGAGCATCTTCGTGGCCCTTCTCTGGACCCACTCCAACAGGGCCATGTCCTCTTTATGCTGGGGTCTCCAGAGCTGGACACAGTACTCCAAGTGGGGTCTCACGAGAGCAGAGTAGAGGGACAGAATCATCTCCCTTGACCTGCTGGCCATGCTTCTTTTGATGCAGCCCAGGATATGGTTGGCCTTCTGGACTGAGAGTGCACATTACTGGCTCATGTTGAACTTCTCATCCACCAACACCCCCAAGTCCCTCTCCTCAGGGCTGCTCTCAATCCACTCTCTGCCCAGCCTATATTTGTGCATGGGGTTGCCTTGACCCACATGCAGGACCTTGCACTTGGCCTTATTGAACTTCATGAGGTTGGCACCTCTCAAGCCTATCCAGGTCCCTCTGGATGGCATCCCTTCCCTCCAGTGTGTCAACCACTCCACACAGCTTGGTGTCATCGGCAAATTTGCTGAGGGTGCACTCAGTCCCTACATCCATGTCACCAGCAAAGATATTAAATAGTACCAGTCCCAGTACCCTGACGAACACCACTTGTCACTGCACGCCATGTGGACTTCAACCCATTGACAGCAACTCTTTAAGTGTGGCCATCCAGCCAGTTCCTTATCCACTTAGTGGTCCATCCATCAAATCCATGTCTCTCCAATTTAGAGACCAGGATATCATGCGGGACAGTGTCAAATGCCTTGCACAAGTCCAGGTAGATGACATCTGTTGCTCTCCCTTTATCCACCAAGGCTGTAACCTCATCATAGAAGGTTACCAAGCTTGTCAGGCATGATTTGTCCTTAGTGAAGCCATGCTAGCTGCCACCAATCACCTCCTTATTTTCCACATGCTTTACCAGAATTTCCAGGAGGATTTGCTCCATGATCTTGCTGGGCACAGAGGTGAGACTGACCGGCCTGTAGTTCCCCAGGTCATCTTTTTTACCCTTTTTGAAAATGGGGGTTATGTTCCCCCTTTTCCAGTTGGTGGGAACTTCACCAGACTGCCACAACTTCTCAAATATGGTGGATAGTGCCTTGGCAACTACATCTGCCAGTTCTCTCAGGACCTGTGGATGAATCTCATCAGGTCCCATAGACTTGTGCACATTCAGGTTCCTCAGCTGGTCTCAGACCTGGTCTTCTCCTACAGTGGACAGTTCCTCATTCTCCCATTCCTTCCTTCACCTTCTGCAACTTGGGCACCGTGGTCAGAACCTTTACCAATGAAGACTCTACCATGCAGATCCTTGAAGAGGCCAAAGTCTGCTCTCCTGAACTCCAAGGTAGCGAGCTTACTGTGCATCCTCCTTGCCACCCTAAGGATCCTGAACTCTACCATCTCATGGTCACTGCAGCCAAAGCCTGCTCAGGAACCTCCTGGATTGCTTATGCCCTGCTGTGTTTTCACTTCAACAGATATCAGGGATATTAACAAAGGAGAATCTGAATACTCTTCCGTTGCTGTAAGGACAGAGCTACGTGAAAGTCTGGCAACCAGTAGGGTCTTGGAAAGTGTAAGCAAATTACTCTTTTCCCATAATTGTATATAAATCCCTTCAAGTTACTCAACCTTTTCAAAGGTTGCTTTGTTATTGTGTTTTGGGTTTTTTTCATTATTCAAAATTATTTATTAAATAATCCCACAGAAACCTAGTGAATATAGATTTTTTTGCTAGCCAGGAAGATATTCCCAACACTTTTATCTTCATTGTCCTTTCTTAATAGGGTAGTAATAGAAACATTTACTGCACTTTAAACTCTCATAGCAAGCCTGTTATCCCTCCTAGTGATGGTGACACAGTAGGAAATCCATGTGCAATTCCCTTTCTCTCTCTCATGTTTATACACAAATCAATACATGAAAACGTGGAAGAGGGTCAGCATCTCTCCTGATAAGACTCAGCCTGGGACTGTGATTAGGATCAAGCTTTTTCACTTTCAGAAGAGTGGTGGTTTATCTTCTTTGGATTTTGCATAATTTATGTACTTAATCATTGCCAAATGGTCAGAGAACCATAGGTTATATACACAAATACATATATACACACATATGTATATGCATGCCTTATGAAAGTTGGGATTTAAGAAGAAAGAATCAAACATTTGCCCCCAAGATAGTGTCAAGATCCAGTATAAGGAACTTTCTACTGAATAATTTTCTGGTCAGAGCACATCAGAAAAATAGGAGAGCTTCCACCTAGGACGGACCCATCCCATGAAGGACAGAACTGAGGAATAAGAATGTCTGAACCCATGGAAGAACTAGAGGATAATTCATTTTTAAGCAGTAAGGATCAGGAAAGAAACTTGATCTTGTGAAGGCACCAGGTCAACCCCGTGGAATGTTGAGGGGCTAGTGGGGGTGTTATACACATGTTTAGCTTCTCTGCAGAGATGTATGTGCTGTGTTTAGTCTTTGGGGGAAAATGACCTCAGCACCATCACTCATATTTTTTGTTTCAGTTGTCATGTATCTATGAAAGGTGAAACTGCAACGTAGTTGAAGCTTTGGGGAAGGGGATCTAGGCAACTGGAGGTCACCTGAAAACATGAAATCATAATGCTTGAAAACTATGTCAAATGCTTATGCCATGAAGAGACTCCTTCTGGCACTTGGACTCTGGAGAGCTTAGCCCTCGGAGGTGTGGTGAACTCATGAATGCATCCTCCTGTGATATATATGCATTTGGTCTTATGAGAATAAGATAATAATTTCAGTTTGTTAACACAGCATGTGTAATAATTTATGCATTAGTAAAACAGAAAAGAAATCCTAATGGAAGCCATTGGTTTATCCAAAATACCTATTACATTTTAAGTAGCTGTAAGGTAGAACATTAGGTAGTTATCACTGATGTTATAAAATGTTCAAATCTTATTTATTATTTAGAGGCAGACACGTACTTTCCTGATAAAAAATCTCTGACTTTCCTTTTTGAATTTTTCGACTTGACTGTAGGATTCTTCTGCAGATCAGTGTAAGCAAGAGTTCAAGTTGAACAACTCACTAGACAAGTGTCAAGTAATTGATGCTGACCACCTCTTACTGACAAGACAGATGTTATTTAGCTGTGTGGGCAAGTACTATAATGTCTGGAAAAAAGCTGATCACCAGACTGGGTGAAAAGGTCCTTTTTAAGCATCAAACTTAAGCATTTGAACGAGCCATGAATATTAGACATACTGTTATAAGGGAAAGGAGCTAGAAAGAGCAGACTCTAAGGTTCAGGCAAGGGTGTTGGGAAGTCTGCCAAGCTAAGGACCAGAAGGACTGAACCATGCAAGAATAACAGACAAAAAAAGAAGTTGTGAAGGGATGGACAAAAACATTTGATTGTGCTAAGCTAATTTCGAGGTAATCCTAACTTTTAACTTTTTATAATAGAAGTTCCATAGAGAGTTAGCACTAGGAATAAGTAAAGTATGGAAACAGGTAGGAGAAAAATGTATTTGTCTTTTGCAATAGGAGAGCATTCAGCACAGAACAAAGGCAGAAGATTGTGGCATATAGCTACTATAGAGAGGTATGCATTGTCATCAATATGTTTACTCTTGTATTTGTCTACACTTATACTTGCACAGAGCTTTAAATGGGACATTTATTGATAGACAAAAGGTTTAAACAAGCCCTCTCAGGTGATTGTGCCTCTTTCAGTAGCCCACAGCTGACTGCCTGAAGTGTGACATGCAAACATTTACTTTCCAATCCAAATTCCTCTAGAAAGATTTACTCAGGGACCATCAGGGAGAAGAGGTTATCTTGAAAAGAGGATCAGGATGGCAAAATAAGGAGAATTCTGATGGAAAAGGGTAACTTTCTGATTACACCAATGATTCTGAAGGTGTAATTCTGATTCAGACTATGAAGGAGAGCTATTGTGCTTTATATATTCTATTTTATTCTTAGCTTTTAGAGAATAAGCCAGGTTTACTGAAATATTCACCCAGTTTTCTATCAAGTGTGAGTTGAGCTTAGCAGTGGTAGGTGCAAGTTCAGTGGGCCTGGCAAACCTTCTCATGGCATGTCCCTATAATAGCTAGGCTCAAACCAGGAGAACCAGATAGTCTTGATTTCTTGCGGTGGCAGACACCACAACACCAGCGGTTGTGGTGTTTTTGACCAGTGAGTTGAAAAACTTGATTTAGTTGTCTGCCTTACTGTAGGCTTCTTGTGTGACATGGACAAACAATCTAGGTTTTTTAAGTATCAGATCTGTGCACGGTTTTCAGTAAGAGCTAGGCACTTGCATGGGAGGTCACTGTCTTACCTTTGCATTATGGGCCTCATTTTGCCTGTGTCTAAGTTTCTTATCAGGGAAATGGGATAGCAACATCTAGCTGAAAATGTTCACTGAAGATTGCAAAACTGCTGCAACAAGGGCTGGATGAGCTTGAAGACAGATAAAAGGACGATAACAACTTTCTTTTCTTAATATTGGATAAACAAAAGCCAGAGGTCAAAGAAGCACGTAAAGTTTTTTCCAAGCGTTCGTGCACATCCATTTTATTCCTTAAATCCGGCTTCACTCTTAATTTATGAGATGTGAGAAAATCCTGTTCTCTTGCCTCTGCACTGGGGAATGTGCAAGTAGATCTGGCTGTGAGAAAACTCTTGTACTTAGAGGTATAGTGCCCTTTCCCTTAATAATGAGGATGACAAAACCAGGTATAACAGGAGGCTTTGTACTATTGGAACAAATTAAGCCACTTTTATTAAAACAAACGAGGCAGTTGAGATCCTTTGATATATCCACAGTGCCTACATCCTGCAGATGTCTCACTTCAGTCAATTAATCAGCCATTTCCCAGAGCTTGGTAATTGTTTATGCAATCCACTTTGATATGTTTTATAGCATTTTGTTTAATCCTCCCCAACTTTTCATCCCTGGCAAGAGCTTTATGGTAACATAAACCATAATTGTGCAGTAAAGAAAATCACCTTATGTTACAGTCTACAACTGCTTTATCACCCTCGTCCTAACATACATAACCTACATTGAAACAGCTAAATATAGTGAGCAAGGCTGGGCAGCATGCTGCTTTAACAGCACATAAATGCAATGACTTCTTGACAAAGAACTCCACCTCTATCAGGAGACAGAGTCAGAACTATCTAGGGGATTTTTATATTCCTCAGTCAATGACAGGAAAGGAATATATTGCCATTATAGCTGACAGACATTTTTCTGCGTCAAAAAAGCTTTCTTAAAGACAAAAAGCAATATAGTACCCTTCTCCAATCCCCTTTTTCCTCCCTGAGAAGACTTTGTTTTGGAAAATTGTCAGCATTCTAAAAAAAAATTCTAATGTTGAAATTAGAAATAATTTGTTCATTAGATTCTTATATTTTTATTTAATGAAAAACAGAAAGTAAATCAAATACAAATGAAAACTTATAAAAATATAAACAGAGTATAAAAAATAGCTCCAAATCTTTTTCTAACCTATTCCATTGGAAAAGTAAAGTCAAAAACATTGATCAGCAACTGAAACTATTTTCAACTTTTCTTTATGTCAAAAATGTATCAGGATCAACCAGCTTTTCTGATCTTTTGTCTTAATCTGAGTCTTATTTTCAGAAAAAAAACCCCAAAAATGTTATCAAAAGCTTCTGGCTAACACAACCACAACAAATCTTTGTATGTCCTTAATAGTTGCCAGCCACCAGTGAGGTGGAGAATCCCTGCCATTTGTGATATCCTCCCTCCAGAAGGAGACTTATGGTGTTTCCAGATTCCCATCTGCTTATGTAAGTCTGCAGACAGTACTTGTACTCCTTTACGTAGCTTGTACAGCTTTAGGACATGGGCCGCACGACTCCCTCTTTGCTCCCTTTTCCTTTGCCACCTGACGGACAGTTTGCCCCTGTGCTCACCAGCGTGAGCTTTGGACAAATCTTGGCTTTTCCTCACCAGCCTTGCTTCTCTGTGTGCCAGTAGGAAGTGAGAATGGCACAGACTAAAGAAATTTCTCTGTTGACTTTTTACTTATTACACACTGAGTCTTTTATTATTCTCCAAAGAATATTGAGCATGAGGATGGCAGTCGATCCGTGACAAAGCGGGAAGAGTCTTTTTGGAAAGAAGAAGAAATGATAAGACACACATTGACGCTACTGCTACTTGTTGCCTGCCACACATTGTGCACACTTGTCCTCCTTCCTTTACAGGATAGAGGGTTAGGGGAAGTAGTTTGGTGTCTGCCACAGCCTGAGTGTCTACAGACAGTGCCTGCAACCATTGCTGGCAGCACATGGGTAAAAGCACCTCAGATTTTGAGACTAGGAAAGCAACTGCAGTGACAAATTCCATTTCTTCAGTGAGTAGAGATGGAAAAAACCCACAGGCATGAACCTGGCAAAATAAAACGTCAAGATCAAGATATAAATACAGGGACAAAACAACTCCCCCATTTAATTCCACTCCCGGATGAGATCAGTGCCTTGCAAGTTCATTTGTTTCCCAAAATCTCCTACCTTACCACAACTATTTTCTGATCTGTTCAGAGGTGCTGCCACTAATCCCTGTGCCACCCCACACTGACTCTGGTAAAGAAGTTGTTGGGCATGTGAGGGGTGTTCATAGGCATCCAGGCATTGTCTCTAGTGTCTGCAGCCATCCTCTACATCGTATTTTATAGCACAAGCTTCCATCACCATGTCATGTCACAGCAAACCCACCATCCTCCAAGTTGTAAGTGCTCAAAACCATTGCACTGAACCCCAACTGTCAAGACATAAACTTGCATCATAAAACTCAATCTCTTTCCTCGCTCCCTTTCCTCCTCTAACACTTGCTGGTTACCACTCACAAAATCTAAGTCTGTGGAGAGATTCTCCAGGATTTATGAATAGGATTTTCATGCAAATTAATCTATGTCGACAGGTTTGGTTTTGTTTAGACTTCTCCTCCCACTCCCGAAGAACAGATGAGCTATTTCCTTCTCAGCACTCGGCCGCAGAGCTTGATGATATATAGCATCAGTAATTCTATTCTTTACCTTAATACTGCATATTTTTTGCTATAGTTTTTGGTTGGACTCTGTTTTTGTTTTTTTCTTCTTTCTTTCTCTTTAGGTTAGAGAAGTGTTATATATTACATTTGGATCATTTCCAGTCTTACTCTTGTGTGCCATACTAAGTACCACAATGATCCTTAATTGGCAGTAAATAGAGAAAAAGCAGTCATCCTTGGGAAGCAGCTGTTCTGTGAATATACGGTATAACAGTAGTGTGAAGGCTGTGGTAGGAAGGTTTCAGGTCACAGCTAGCTTAAATGGAAGACTTTGACATGCTGCACGAAGAATAACTCCAGTCTGAATTTGAAGGAACAGGATGGGCAGGAGCATCAGACAGACAGTCTCATTCTTGGACAGAAATGAGACCACTCTGTTCTATAAACTGGCCTTTGTTTCCTTTAGTCCTTCACTGTGTTAATTGGATAAACTTTGATGACCTGAGGGTGGACCATTATGCTAACTTTGTAAAATTTCACCCTGAATACTTTTAGTATTGTTTTAGAGACCACCAAGAAGAGTGGAACAATGGGACCTGGATCTTAAATATATTTTGTGTTGTTTTGTGTAGGAAGACTTTGGCCTGGTTTTCCATAGGGGATGCTCTCACTTCAGTGTTAACATGATATGAGAGGGCTACCATTTTTCAAAGACAGGAAATAAATGTAATTTACTCAGTAATTTCTTTTTCTTATCACTACACAGAACACAAGTTATCTCCAAATTCAATTTGTTTGAATAATACTGTTAAAAGAGACAGAGAGAAAGGTATTCACCTTTTGTATATGGCTGCAAATGGGCTGTGCACTCCTTTAATTCTCAAATATAGCAAACCTGAAGAGCTTTTTTGAGTGAGCAATTGCAACCAGGTGGATGGAAATTCATTGCCCAACAACAAATTAATTTACTTAGGTATGATACATCTTCTTCCTCTTCCCATTATGGTAATTGAATATTCATCACATAACAAGTGCAGTTAATTAGCAGATTACTCATTTACTGGACAAATAATGAACATCTTATTCTGAACAAAGAAGGGGGATAGGAAAGCCAGAGGGAGAGAAAAGAAAACATACATTTTTATAAGGCTATTATTTAAATTAGTCTTCTTTTAAATAAGAAGAGAAAAAGGAATCATGAAAAATATGCAATTAACTTTTTTTTGATATTAGTATTTAATGATAGCTATGCTGTATCCAGAGATAATGTAGCTGAGGCTTCATACAGCACAAGGAGGTTACTTGCCACCGTGGTCCCACAGAAATCAATGGTAAGCCTCCCATAATATCAGTGGGGCTGGACTTCACTCCTGATATTTCAAAAAGAAAGGAATATTACCACCACTTAGAACAAATAGTAAACCTTTGTGGCACGTCAAAATTGATAGATTCACATTTTCTTTAATTTATTATGCCATTTTTTTCTGGAAGCCTTTTCCTTTGCTTGCCTGTCAGCATCATTCTTTTGTCTTTTGTCTAATGTTTGTTTTGACTGTAAAGATCTTTCAAAAAGGCCCTTTTTTTCTTCTCCATTTATGCACAGTGCGGTTCTTGCCCATAATTCAGGTTCTTGTGTATTCCACTCTTGCTATCACTAGCCAGAAAGAAATGTTTTATCGATATAAATTGGCATGGCTCCATTAAGGGGAATGGAGCCAACCAAATTACCTTGATGGAGAACGAATCTTAATATTGAAGTTTAATATTGAAGTTTGCTTACTTTGACCTGGGATTTTTTTGCCTTTTTTTTGTTTGTTTCTTTTCACAAGCACTGTAAATTAACTCAGGTATCTATACATTATCTAGAAATTTACCAGACTCTTAAATGCAGAAGAGGCAAAATGAATCTCAGATATCATTCTGCTAACGTCAGTGATCTGATGTCAGCTTTAATTGCATCCATCATCTTTAGGCTCAGTGGTGAGAGGAAACAATTCAGTTCTTCTAGATGAAGCTAGATCTGTGTTGCGTGCAGCTATATGGCATGCACCGTTTGTGGGAGGTTTTCTCACGTTGTAATAGTTTATCATTAAACTACAACCAGTTAGCACCTGTCTGAACGGTTCTGACATTGGCTAAATTTCACATATTCATGACTGTGCTAAAGCAAAGATATCAGACCAAAAAATCATATACTCGGAATGAAATTTTTGACATATTCAGGGACTGAAGCAGAGAGCAAGGAAGGAGGAGGGAGCATAGAAGAGGAGGGGACAGAAGAAAAGGGAAAAAAATAAAGCTTCCAGCTGAGTGGATCCAGAACCCCAGGACAGGGGAAGGAGGCAGCAGGTGGCAACTGCTTTATCTTAACAAACGCCCATTCCAAACTACACTGGCCTAAGAAGTTCCCGTGTCCAAGAAATGAGGGTGAATTTTATTGAGAGACTGGAAGTAGTTGCATCAGCCCCTAAATCTATATTTAGCACTATTGAATGATTGTATATTTGTAGCTTTAGACCTCTGCTAAGCTTTGTACTGTTGTAAAAACAGCTGAAAGATACGACATCTTTAAATGTCTGTAGGCTTCCAGTGGCAGTGCAAGATTCTGACAAATGGTCTGAATTTGTGTGCTCGGTCTTTTAGTGACTATTTCCACTTGTAACTTCTCTTGCCATGGGTGGACAAGATCAGCCCACTGTTCAGTTTTCTGTCTGTCCATGAATTTGTGAAGCTCCTTGTTCTGGGTGATGTGCAGAACTGGAGTTGCAGCTGAGAAATGGGACACATCAAACCAAACCACCAAACAAATCACAGATCAGACCTGTGCTAAACTCCTGGGTTTGAGAGTTATTTTCTCCACCCTTCTTCTTTCTTCCCCACTCCCCCACCCTGTGTTAACTGGAGTAGCAGCAGTAGAAAGTGAAATTGCCTTCAACTGTTGTTAAATATGAAACAATGTTAAAAAAGTGAGAGATTGTGCCCATTACTAAGGAGAAGGAAAAGAAAATGAAACCATTAATTCAATACAAGGAGTGAGATTATTTTCTATGTTTATTCTTCCACTATGTCTCTAATCATCGCGCTTTTTTTTACTGATCACAGAGGGAGCACAGATTAACTAGATCAGATCCCGCAGCCTTCTACATATGGGTGGACAAGTACCATTCCTGAAGGGAAGTCTTAGTCTCAGCTCACATGAGAATTGATCCTTGAGGCCATCATAGACAGACAGTCGGTATTCCAAGGTAAGTATCATTATTCTTTTTCATGTCAGTTTTGCCAGATAATCCCAAAGTTCTGTCAGGAACTCAGTCTGTATGGCACCCCTTTCTGGTTTATCAGCCACAGAAACTTCCAGACTCTTGGTCCAAAGTTCTGATTTTTAAAAGTTTTTTTTAAAAAAAACAAAACAAAACACAGCATTGTTTTTTATCTGACCTCCCTCTGCTTCCATTTTGTTCTTCAAAAATATTTAATGACTTAATGGACAATTGTACTGAATGGGAGATTAATGTTTGGGTGCTAGTAATATGAAATAATAAAAGAATTGTTTTATTCCTCAAGTGACTTGAATATTTTCCTCCAGTGAAAAATAATTAATCTATAAATCAGAAAATGTTCAGTTGTTTATCTGTTGCATATTTAGTTCAACTGGAAAGAATGGAAATTCACCCTGGCAAAATATGCTTTGGAAAAAGATGATATTGCTAGACTTTTGTGCTAGCCAAGAAGAGGTCTAGATTAGTCTTACCATTTTATTTAAAACACTATTTTAACTCCAAGGGCAGATGCTGGCTATAGCATGTCAGAACATGCTTAACCTAAGGGTTATACAAGGAAGAACAGGTTAAAAGCTGTCCTTAGGATATTCCTTTTTGAGATAATAGCGGTAAGCTTGATCATGCTAGATGTACACTCTCCATCTCTAGCAGTGCTTTTGGCTAGATCAGGCTATTACCAGCTATGTCCTTGTCGCGTTAAAAGGAATGCAGTTTCGATATTTGTCTGTCAGAGTCCCAGGACTTTCACTGATCCATCTATCAGAGTCCCCACAAAGGACTTGCACTGAGTCAGATTCACAAAAATCGAAATTAGTTACTTTATTGAGAGCGACAGAACAGATTCGAGATTGCCGTTGATAAATTCACTGACTACAATAGCGC
>VFFE01007914.1:526237-561695 GCA_008921705.1 Burhinus oedicnemus | reverse complement strand
GTCCTGGCATGCCACATGCTGGAGTTGGAAAAGGCAAATTACAAATGGCTTATAAAGGGGAACAGGCAGTCATGGTGAATGGGTTCATTAGTAATACAAACACGGTGCATATAGCCGACCTTCAGTAAAGAAGTCCCCGAACTGACGAATGCTGCTAGCTGGCACAGTGCATCAGGGAATGAAGCATTTTGCATTGGCATTGTTTCCAAAAGCAGCTGCTCAGAGCCCCAGCCAGAGACAGGCTAGATAGGCATTTGCTCGTTCCTGCCTTGATCAGCAGGGTTTCACCACTAATACTGTATTATAATATTAATTGAGTGAATCACTGAATAGTAACTGTTAATGACTTACTTCAAATTTGCATCAAATGTGTAACCATAAGCCCAAGCTTTCACTTAGCATGCTGTTTCACCCCACCAAAATGGTCCCCACCCATAGCAAAGAAGGACTGCAGAGAGTAAAAAAAAAAGAAGCTTTTTGAGAAACGTGAGGGGCCATGTTACAGCCAGAAACTAAATGCTGCTAAAAACATGAGGCAAAAAAACTTCTTGAACTAATGCTTTACTTTCAGTTGTAATCCACCACTCAGTCTGGCAAACTCCATGGGTTTCAAGATGTAGTTAGTATCCTGCATGTATCTGCATCCAGAAGATGTAGGAGACTGTCCTAATAGGATGCAAGTCTTGCTGTATATTTTCATATGCAGTTCCTTTACAGAGGACTAAGCTTAAATGGTCAGTTCTGTATCAGAAAACAAAAATTCCTGAATTTTTTGTAAATAAAAGAATAAAGCAAACCAGGTAAGCGGGCATGTTACTGTACCTACCACCCTAACAGTTATGTATTCAACAGCCTTGTGAGAATGGGAGTCATCCAAAATATAAAATACACAGATTTGTGTTCCAGCTGCAGAACAGGAACTTGAACTCAGCTCACTGGGGTGAGCACTGGTTTGCTCTCCACAGGGCTGTGGGTCTTCCTCAAGATCAGTCCGGGAATGCCACTCTGCAGTTTAGAAAGTTTTTGAACCAAAAACATGGTCAGGAAAGTACAGAAAGTACAGTCAGGAAATATTTTCAGGAAGTTGTATATGCAATTAAAACATTCCTGATTGTTCCTTTAATTAATATCCATATTCTTTCACTTTTCATTTCTGACCATGATTTCATAGTGCTGCCTTCTGCCCATTTTCCACGTGGGTTTTGAAAGCAGCAGGAAAGCTTAGTAGGGGCTCAAGGCAGCTGCAGAAGGGAAAGGTGGAATCAGCTGAGGGATAGAAGGGTTAAAAATACAGTGGAATAGTTTTCCCACAGTGGTAACAGCTACTGTGAGCAGGTGAATGGAATTAGTGATCTTGCCAGGTGCCTGTCTGAGGGGGAAAAAACCACCAGAGGTGGAGCCCGAGGGAGAGATTTAATGATAAGGGGTTACCATGAAAATATGTGATTAATATCTCATCTGTTGAAACTCATACACATGTTGGTTAAAGTTTACATGAAATCCTGCCGTTTTCCAAAACCTCAATTATTGCAGAGTCATTTCAGAGGCTGCTACACTGGCTAATTGCTATCAGATGTGCTATGTGAAACTCTTGCCAGTTCAGCTAGGTGAAAATCTGGGAATGTAGCACATCCTTTAGATGAAAAGAAAATTCTGGTGCACAGTGAAATATGTGAGCGATGCACCAGCTTGAATATTTAGAGCAGAGTGCAATATGAGAAATTTAAAGTGAAACATTCAGTGCCTCAGTAGCCAGTATACAGACTGTATGAACAGCATGAAAACCAAAGCTTCTGCTCAGCAACTTCATTTACATATGTCCAAGGAAACTAATCTGTGAGACTGGGCACTCTAACCTAGGAGAGGGGCACTAGAAATATATAATGCAGAGGGAACAGCAGCAGATATCTTAAGAAAGCAAAAAAGTAAAGGGGCCTGGATTTAAAAACAACATCTTTACCACCCAGAAAAAAATAAAACAACAATCCAAACAAAAAACTCCCTCCTGTCTAATAATTCAATTATGTTACAGATGCATGTTACTATATGAAGTAATATTAGTAGGATGTGAAAAGTTCAAGGGCATTTCCTATGCTAGGGATTGCATTTCTTTTCTAAACAATAAACTAAGTTAATAAACAGATGATTTGCAAAGAAGAGATTGTTTCAAATGCAAGTCACGTAGCACAGATGATCAGCCTGTCCTCTATTAATCTTGCTATACTTCATATATCTGAATCTATTATTTGTATAGTGTTTATTCTCTAATAAGATAAAACCAAAACCTGTATCCCCAAGAGCTCAGGGAGGTCACCAGTGTGAATTAATCACTAACCAAGTAAAAGAGCTGTACTCCAAGGAAATTGTGATCAATTCTGATCTGCATATTAATTGATGGCTCACTCAGGAAAGTGTTAAAAAGCAATTTTCAGTCAGACAAAATGAATTAATTCAGTGGAAGTGTTCCTATGATAGATACATAGCTGTCCAGGCTGGAAAGGAAAATATTAAAAGTCAAATCTACAAATATACTGTCACAGAAGAAAAAAGAAAACCTCATCTATGCTCTGCAGAGGGAGACTGGTCTGAGCAAACACACATGCATTTCCACCATCATATCAAAGAAGGCGACTCCAAAGAAGGGAGGACTTGGAATAAGGATGGATGAGTGCTGCAGAATACTACCTTGAGGGAATGAATAAACAGCAGAAAACTCACACAATTAAAATCTGTTAGGTAACAGCAGTTGCACTTTAACCAAGCAAGCTCCTATGCTCTTACCTGCACAAGACTACATTTTGATTTGGACAGTTTAATTCTTTAGAGTAATGTTATTTTCCATTAAATAAACAGCCCCACAAAAACCCAACAGTTCTCTGTCCTGGACTGTATCAAACATAATGAAATTCAGGATTAAATCATCAGTACTTTCCAGTCTACTGCAGGTTCCAGGTCAATGACTTGACTGCTCCATCAGCCTTCCATCTTGAAAGCCGAGGACTCGCTATGTACCCAGGGACTGGCAGAATCAGGTGGTTTCAGATCAAGAAAAGTGTGTGAGTCTGCGTGCACTTGTGCGCCTGTCTAGTAACATAGAATCCCTCGCTAATGCACACCCTGGAGAGTGCTGTGCTTGCTCACTATTTCATATGGAGTGAGTTTCAGCTGAAGGCATTTGGTAGCAGCAACCTCAGAGCAAAAAGGAATTCATAACGACTTCAGGTATATTTGGGTCCACTTACACACAGGCAGGCAGCAAGCTAGTGTGCACTTTGGAGCACCAAGTGCTTCCTTTACAACAGTCTGCCTGGGGACTGGGATGTTGGGTGTTGCAGCAGCATCTGTTTTGTGCATCAAGGAAAATCTACGGCCCTACGTAAAAATTGGAATAAAAATGGCCGTTCCAGGCCGTATGCTGTACATCTCTGTCAGTAGTCATTAGCAAATTCTAGACAGATGATGTAAGGACTATGCATGGTCTAATTGCTTCCAGCAATTCACAGGACTTGTTGAACTAAGCAGGGTACATCCTTGTGTTTGATAGACATTGATCAGTCTAGTAATCATAATCCATAGAACTGTCTAGTAACTGTCTAGTAACTTTCTGAACCAATTCACAGTTTTGGCCTCTACCATACCATCTATGAATCAATTCCAGGTCAAGCTATGCCTTCAATGACAAAAAATTGGGTTTGGGTTTAAAACTTCTGCTGGATAATTTCAGTGGGTGACCGTTATTTCCTCAATACTATTTTGCATTGGACTTTGGGCCAGTTCTTATTAATTCCTAATGTTGTATTTGTTTTTCTGATTGCTTCTGACACTGAAATTGTTGAACACAGGACAATATCCATGATAACTTCTCAGTCTCTTGCTTAGGTGGCTATAGCTTAGCTAAAGACCACAACAGTGCACAGTATAAAGGAATTTTTTTTTGAGCCGTAAATCTCATGTGTCATTTTTTCACTCAGTCATTACTGAGATCTGTCTGAAATTTTCACGGTCAGCTTTAACTTGAGCAATTGCAAATAATTATATATTGGCTTCAAACTTTGTCACTTCCCTTATTCATGTTTTTTTACAAGCTTTTTTGTGGTACGGTGGGATAGTCCAGGTTCTCACACAGATACTTTAAAGACCTCCCTTAGTTGTGAAATTGACTGTGATTCCCAATTTTCTATAGCCTGTATGTTTTTATCCCCAGTAAAATCATCAAAGAATGTGAAAGACTTCAAGTTTTGCAAGCTATGTGTACTAAAGTGATGGAATTGCCATAACCCACAGGTTCATTCATGCCTCCAAAGAAATCTAATGGCCTTTTTTGAGATAAGAAATCCCATTTTTAGAGGGATGACTTCCATTTACAGAAAACATTTTGACTGTTCCCCGACATATTATGCTTAACTATGAATGGTTTGTAACACCAGTTTTATCACTTTTAACAAAATGAAATAATAACTCACATTTCCCAATAACTATGGAATCCCTTTGTAAACATCAGCATCACAGTTTCTCTCTTCTACTCTTCTCCTGCTCTGATCTTGAAGTCATATTGCAACATATGTTGTGCTGAAAAGGTCATTATCTATTAGATATTGAGCAGTTCAGTAATGCAACCCACAAGTCAGAGCCATAGGAACAGAGCAGGTTTTGAGACAATAGAAGCAGCACAGAAATAAGTATATGCAGATTTTTGCAGCAAGAACCTGAGCAAGGTAGCAAGATCTGAGAGAAACACCAATGTGTGTCAAGTTGAAGGGCTCAGTGTGAAAGGATAGTTAATAGTAGCTATGTTGGGAAGACCAAATGCTTATCGTATCCCAAAGAAAAGATTACAGTCACTTAAATTACAATATGAGAGAGTTTCCTCTGTGAGTAGTAACAATACTGCCAAAATGTGCCCATAGGATAGACATCCTTCTGTCACCATAACATATTTATTATACATTTTAACCAGCTAGCTCTCAGTCATTTCTCGGTTTCATCCAAATATTACTGAATGACCAGATACTTAAAGGCTAAGCAAGGAAGAAATAGGTGTGGGGTAAGGAAGAATAAAGTCATCCTACCAAAAGCAGTAGTAGTCTCAGGGCTTTGAACAGAGGGTAAGAGCACTGGAGGCACAAGGGACTCCGTGGGCAGCTAATTGAAGAATGCCAAGCAATTGCCTAACATTAGTATTCTGAATGCTCAACCTGGATGGAAAAAGAGACATGCAAACTACCACCTTCAAACCTTCCCGGGTCCACAAGGTTAGAAATATTTATTCATTTGCCTTGGAAGAGGAAAGTTAGTTTTTCAGATATTGAAATAAATAAGGGTGAGTACATTTTTTGAGCAGTCTGCTTTCTGGCTGAAACTTTGCTTTAGATTACACCCTCCTTTTTTGTTTTAATTTTTAAAATAAATAATATTGTAGGGAATCAATAAAATTAATAGAGGATTAATGTCTCTAGTGCCAGGAGGAGTTTTTCTGTGAGTGCTGTGAAAGTGTTTATTGCACTGAAACTCTATCCTACACCAACAAAAGCACAATTCAGATCAACTCACTTTCATTTGCAAAGAAATCAGAACTACTTTCAGAATAAAAGGGGCTGCTCAGTCACTGAGACATGACTATACAAGCTGTTTACCACTTGAAAGAAATCCACTGATCAAAACTTTGTAGATTCTTCAGAGATAAAGAACCTGCTGCTAGCTTTCATTTTTTATATTTGTTAGTTCACCTTATACAGCTATAGTACAAAATAATGTGTTATCATTAACACTGTATTACTTCACTCAAAAGAATGACACAGTCCAACGTACAGTATTAAGGGTGAGTAACTTTCTTCAAGTACATCTGCTCAAGCAGCCCTAATTAGAAAGCAACAGATTATAAATCTTTATTTAGGCTAAGGGAGTCTTGTGGGCTCAGAGCAATAAAGAAGGAGCAGTAGGTTAAAAATGCTTAGTAGGGCTAGGAATGTGACAATTGTGTGAGTCAGCTTTCTCAACACTGAATTTTGCAAATCTGATTTCGAAATAAGAAGACACTTCAAACGGCTGCCTATCCCACAAGACAGTCCTTTACACAGGGCCTGGATTCTCTTTGGCTGTGGCTTTCCTTCTCTCCTCCGGCACTTTTCCTCTCACCATTCTGTAGAAGAGTGTTGCCTGCATGATCGTCAACTCAAGATTAAGGGCACTCCCCAATTCATTTGTGATGCCTGCTGGATATCAGTTACTGCTGTTTGATACTCAACAAATAGAATATTAATCTTTATGCAGCATAGCTCTAGGATCAATCAAATAGGCTGCTGGGGATTAGAAGAGAGGAATTGCAGTCTCAGATCAGAGTTGTTATCCATCTAGTCTGCAAACCTGTCACTGACCAGATGTTTCAGAGGAACGAAGGAGAGAGAGACCCTATGGTATATGCACACTCTCAGGTAGCCAAAATCAGACCAAGAGAATTTGTGAAGCTATTAGAAAAGACCTGAATCCCCCCCTTAAACCACCACCAAAATTCAGGATTTTCCTTCCCTCTTATTGCACACAAAGGAGAAATGGGAGATTTATCTGCTTTAACTTAACTTGTCTTCCAATTTTCATCAGTTTGTAACAAATAAGAGTCATTATTTAAAACTGCTTATTTCAAATTATGTTTTAAAGTGTTCTGCCTCCCTTCAGCAATTATAGATACTTGAAAAATATTGAGGCTCGTTGTAACGGTTTAGATCAAATGAGAAAATTACACTGATAGCACCATATGATTTAGAGATAGGAAGTTCAAACTCAGTGGGAGGTGTCTTTCAATTCAAAATGCTCTTTCTCTCAATAACAAAAGAATGAAAAAATGTTCAATGGATAATTATATTTATCACCCTAAAAATATTGAAATACTGTTTTGTGCAAGAAGCAAAACCAAATATGCAGAATTACACAAAATTTGTATGAAACTGCCTCTGCTGTAGATCTTACATGCTGATAGAGAAGTATTTTGTTTCCATTTCCTTATGCTCATATTCAAGTTTATTAATAACTTCCTGAGATTTATTGTCTCACAAATAAATATATAATTATTAAATTTAACATACAGAGATACTATACATCTTAATTGTATTTAGATTTTGTTCTTAAGTGTGAATAAGTAGGTTATCATGGATACAATGTATTATTTTAATATGTAATAAGTCTGAGAAATGCATTTATTTTACACCTAGTGTACACATTAATTATTTTGCTTTATTAAAGGTGGAAAGAGAACAATGCTGTGACTTGATTATTGTGTGGCACCTGTAATTTTGTTTCTTTGCATGTAACAAATATCATAGCCAAAAATGGTCATGGGTCAGGCAGAGTACATGTCTCAGATCTGAAGTCGTTCAGTCTTCACAATCTCAGACTGCAGGCGGTACTATGGTTGCATTCTCACCACAAGCTTTTGTAATGATATCAAATCTTTATTTCTTAGTCACAGCTCCCATATCACATAAGCACCTAATATTTCTGGTGAAGTAAAAGCATCTCTAAATGTTCATGGAATTAAGATAGGGTCAAGGAACTGTGAGGCCAAAGTTCATCAATAAAGATTAATATCGAAAATTCATGATAAGTGAGGCCAGATCACAGAATTTGAATATTTAGAGGTTTTAGTACTGCTATGTTCTTTCTTGTTATATGGAGAAGGATACACGAATTCTGATTCTATTTCCAGCTGGTCCAGTATCCTGTCTTTTCTAATAATAATAATAATAAAAAACAGTAATAATAATATTAAGACTATGAGAGCAGGGGAGAAAAAATATTTCTCTTTGTATATAATGCTTGGACATTCACAATGCAGAGATTTTCAAAGCTAGAAGTAGTATCTTTGTTCTCAATGCATTTGACAGATATTTTCATGTTCATTTCTCTGTTTTATTGCATGCTTTGTCCAATCACATTTGAACCACTGTAAAACTTTACCATTCACAACATACTGTGGCAAGGAGCTCAAATATGTCAATATGTGTTGCAGATAATAGTATGTCCTTTTGCTTTTTCTGAACTATGTTGCCTGCTAGTTGTGTTTGGTGCTCCTTTGGTCTTTATTGAGAGAGAAAAAAAGAAACATTCCATGTTCATGTTCTGCGTACCATTCATGACCTTATACGGGTTTCAGTAACATCCCCCCACAGATATCTTGTCTTCAGTAAGAGTCCTAGGCTATATTCCTTGTTGGGAAAACCTTTCAGATTGCTGAACGACTTTGTTTCCTTTATCTATTCCTTTCAAGTCACAGGTTATATATTACAATAGCTGAGGCATTTCATCCCAAGTTCCCTAAGAAGTCTTACAGAAATGCTATCTGGTCCCATAGTGTTCATTTTGTTGATTTTTAAAGTGGTTTCAGCCACTGCTACTTTACTGCAAAATGCTTCTTCTACCTCATCATCTCAGAAATAAGCAGTTCGCAAATAGGTGAATGTGAGTCCAACATATTTTTAGTTTCCTGCTGCAGCACTGTGTTTTCTAAGTGTGTCTTTGATCATCTATTGACATTATTAGCTCTATTTCAGCCTTCCTGCTCCTGACAGGTTTCTATGCTATTGGCATCAGTCTTCTTGTGCTGCTACAGCCGTCACTGGAGCTTCTTTTCCATTCTTCCACATGGCCACACCTTCAGCTTTCTGAAGAATACATTCTCAACTGAATAGCCTCCATTCCACCCTTCTTCTAAAGCAGAGAGCTTTAATTTTAGCTTCCCTTAAGTCTTTCTGAAAAGGCTGCATACATTTTTTCTGAGACATCAATACAAATGTGCTTTAACACCCTCCACGCTGCCTGTGTACATTTCACTCTTTTGACTGTAATTTTTAATTTCTTCTTAAAAAGTTTTTCACTTTCTCATAATTTTCTCCTTTAGCAAAAAACTATTGCAGTGCATATTTTGACCTTCGTTGCTTTGGTAAGAGTGGTAAATGTAAGTACACTATAATCATGGACACGTTCATAAAAAATTTTGAATTAAGCTCTGCACTTGGCTCATTTCTTTCTTTCCTTGTAAATTTACCTGTAAGAATATAATACTGTTCTATTTCAGGTGTCTAAAAATGTATTTTTCCTATTATGTCTTAATGAGTCCGTGTTAATTTAACTGTCTGTGTCTCTGTGCAACTGAATGCTCCTTTTATTATTTCTTTTTGTCCTGATGTGATTTCCCTTAGTATGTTTCAGCTACTCTCATTCTCCTAGCTGGCTAATTTATTGTACTGATCTTGTACTATGTTTTCATTTTTTCTGTTTAGGATTTGAAACCACAGGGATTCATTGTTTCCTGCTAAGACAGAAGACTTATTTGTCTGCTTGACTCTAGGCTTCAGTAGAGTGCCACCTCTCCCGAGAAGAGGGACCTTCGTGGTCTGAAACCTTCTTCTCCATATCCTGCATGTGTTAAAAATATCTGACTTCCTGGGGAGAGCTATCTGCTGATCTCATTGGCAAGTGACAATCAAAATGATGAAGATCTAAGAAAGGGAACGGCTGTAGGTGTACTGGCACATATTCATCCCCCCACACTCGCCACAGTCCTTGCAAGAAAAACATTTGAAACTAAACAAAATCCTGAACTCCTATTAATATGAAGATTAGACAAGGTTTAAGACAGCCAGCTTTTTGAAATTCTAAATAAACAAGTGAGAATTTCATTTGAAATAGAAAATATTTCAAAATAACTATTGTCTCTTGTTTATTTTCCAAAAAAAACGTTTCATACAAGAAAAGGTAATGTCTCCATCAGTACTAAATAGCAGCTTTCCCTCATGACTCAAAAAAACCCTTAAAAAGTAAGAACACTTCAGTTTTTAGTTTTGGAGCATCTCAACAGCAATGATGTATGCCATAGTGCAAGGTGAAAATATTAGTATAAAATATAAATATAGGAAATAATACAAAATTATACTCAAACCTTCATCATTTTCCAAGATTAAAATACTATGAGACAAAAATAAACAATCCATTTTTAGTATAGAATATTTTTCCAAAACAGACTTCTGTGACAGGAAATTATTTCAAATAATGTCTCTTGAATAACTTTATCAATGACTCACTGAGTAAAATTCATCCTGACCAAGGGGTCTTGGTTACATTTTTTGCTGTCCTCTCAGGCTGCTACAAGATCATGGCAATCTTGTCTGCAAAACAGTTGGAAAATTTTTCTCAGTGGGAATTATTTGACCAGGTCAACAAATTGAGAAAACTGCCATTCATGAAGATGCATACCACTTGGAATAGTTCTGCTTGTTGGGGCTTTACAGAGACTAAGGTGAACCACAATACGATATTTTTCAGCCTGCAGAATGAAGTGTCACAAAACATGTGTTGTATGTAGATGCAATAAAATTATGACTCACAGGAACGCTGGAAAGATGAATTAAATATATCATGCTTGGGCAAGGAGTGGTTTAGAGACCCCATTATCCATTATCCCTACTGTATGACATGGGTCAGAATATATACCAACTCAGAAATTATACACTTACAAGGACATTTTGGAAGCCTCAAACAGACTGGAACAGAAGTATCTAAACAAGTTAAGATAGTCCCCAAAGCACTGGGAACAAACACAAATGTCGCCAGTTATCCACTGGAGTGTCAGCATTTTTTGACACTGTTAAGAAACCTTTCAAAAAGGGAGTATGTGGGAACTATTAGAATAGGTCTGTAGTGCAGATCTCTATATTTTTCATCCTACATCTGCAAAAGAAAAAAAAAGAAAAAAAGCTGCACATTTTTTATGAAGTGTAATTGTGGTATGATTTGAATGCCAGAAAGCTAGCGCCTAAGTGAGATGTTTGTTTCAGTTGTCCCAGCTGTATGTTGCCAATGTAGACTTTAGTTTAATTGCAGGCGTTCTTTAAAGTAAATCATTATCTGTCATTGTCATTCCAAAACGATAAAGCATTAAAATAGATGCAACATTCAGCACTATTTAGACAGATCTGAAAACATTTTAAAAGTATGTATTGCATAGTCTTTAGATCACAGAATTTTATGCATTTGCTAGAAAGACCTTTCAGATCAAAATATAAGCCAAATTACCCATAAAATATTGTAAGCTGGTAGAGGCAAAGAGGATAAGCCTTCTCATTTCCACATTTGTCTGAAATTCGAAATGTTATAGGAATGTTTAATTATTGTCATTTCATCAAGCTGTCTCTTCAGCCAGTGAATGGAACAGGGATGGTGAGATATCAAATAGCTTCTTTCCAACAGGGGGAAATTCAAAGGTCCCCAGCAAGGTGTGACAAAGGAAAAGTGGATGTGACATGCTGCTTGGCATTTTAGGAGAGTCATATGTATAATAAAAATATTCTCTAATGATCAAGAATGACCAAACTCAAAATTAAGGGAACTATATTTTGGCACCCTAGGAAAATTTTGAAGTTCCTTTGTGTAACATATAATACAAGGATAGCATGCCACAGAATTGTTTGAATTTGACTATGTGTTAGCCAAATTTAAAATTACCTGATACTCCCTCCAACAACTTCTTTCCCTTTCTTCTGACTCAGTAGTATAGTTTCTGTACCAGAAACTATATTCTGCCCAAATATTCTTTTCCACAGCTTCTTTGCTACATATACACTTGCTATCCAGGACGGGAGCAGCTAAAGGACACAGTGTGTGCAGGGACAAAATAGAAGACAGCAGAATCACTCTGTAGCAGAGAGAGGTGGGGAACAGCAGGTTGCAGATGCTGAGAGCAATAAGTGGATTCATTCAGTGATCATGGGATTTACATTGAATCTGTGTATCGCTCTGGCTTAGTGGTTCTGACACATTGCTCCTTACAGTACCTTATTGTTGATTTAAGCAAGTTTCCTCTGTTGCTGGAACTTTGCCTCAAACCATTTTCCCTCTTAAAAATCAGAAGGAAAAAAAATCTGTTTCCCTGGAGGGGATTATTCTTCATCTAACCCACCTGCAGATTAAAATATAATGCAGCTGTGTATAACATTTTAGAACCAAGATGTACTAAAATAAATTTTGCGACAAAGGAGCACCACTGCCACATATACCATCAACCCTATTTCTAAGACCGTGCAGCAGAGGAAAGTGAAGGCATGAGAAATGTATTCCCCTTTTCCATGTAAACACAATCACTTTCTTATAGTCACAAGCAAGCTAATATCCATTATCACTTAGCAACATAATTTATACAAACTGCACTCGGGTGGAAATGTTTATGCTTTTCTCCAGAAATATATTGAACATCTTCATAGCACATCATAGTTTTCAAATTGTGTTACTTTGAAGATGTTTGTGGTGTAGGAGTCTAAGAATCACAAAATCACAGAGTCACAGAACAGTAAGGGTTGGAAGGGACCTTCAGAGATCATCTAGTCCAACCCCCCAGCCAAAGCAGGTTCACCTACAGCAGGTTGCACAGGATCAGGTCTAGGCATGTTTTGAATATCTCCAGAGCAGGAGACTCCACAACGTCTCTGGGCAGCTTGTTCCAGTGCTCTGTCATCCTTAAAGTAAAGAAGTGTTTCCTCACGTTGAGATGGAAATTCCTGTGTTCCAGTTTGTGCCTGATGCCCCTTGTCCTGTTGCTGACCACCACTGAAAAGAGTCTGGCCCCATCTTCTTGACACCCACCCTTTAGGTATTGATGTGATGCCCTCTCAGTCTTTTCTTCTCCAGGCTAAACAAACCCAGGTCTCTCAGCCTTTCCTCATAAGAGAGATGCTCCTGTCCCTTGGTCATCTTTGGAGTCCTCCACTGGACTCTGTCCAGTAGTTCCTTGTCTTTCTTGAACTGGGGAGCCCAGAACTGGACACAGTACTTCAGATGTGGCCTCACTGGGGCGGAGCAGAGGGGGAGGGTAACCTCCCTCGACCTGCTGGCCAATCTCTTTTTAATGCACCCCAGGATATCATTGACCTTCTTGGCCACAAGGGCACATTGATGGCTGATGGTCATCTTGTTGTCCACCAGGACTCCCAGGTCCTTCTCCTCAGAGCTGCTGGACCCAATACTGAGCCCTGGGGAACACTGTTAGTTACAGGCCTCCAGCTAGACTGTGCTGCTGATCACGACCCTCTGAGCTCTGTCATTCAGCCAGTTCTCACTCCACCTCACTGTCCGTAAGAATCACCTAATTAAGATTTTCTAATTGTATTGAGGGACACTTTCCATTGAGATTGCTTTTCCTACAGATATCTGATACTGGGTGCAATCTGTTCCATTGCAAAGACAAACACAGTGATTACTCTGTGTAGTACCAGTCATGCTATATCTGATCTGGTTGGAGACAAGAGGTGCTCTCATCATACAAATGGTAATTTACTTTATGAGCCTCGAGGATAAGTGATTTTAAAGGGAGGAGTGATTCCTCCACAACTAGGATGGGCATAAAACCTGTCAGTTAAAGGAGGGAAATCAGGTCTACCTAGATGCTCATTATGCCAGGACAATTTCCCAACAAGCTTCTGCAAAGCAGTCTGCAGGAAGAATGCTCCTGCTCCATGGAGCAGTGTCTCAATGTGCTCCTCCTGGACTCAACCCAACTTTGCTCTTTAGACTGATATGCCAAGCCCATCTGGTTTCACTAAGATCCTCTAGGTTTTACAAGGCTCCAGCCACATTCTTTGGCTCCAGCTTGCAGAATGTGCTTCCAGGGTAGAGGATCTCTGTCTGCTATCACTTTTTGGAAATGGATCTCTGGCTATAAAAACAACACTGACTCCCCCAAGGGTACCTCTACATTCTTGAAAAGCTTAGTTCCCCAGTTCATTCCCAGGTCCTGACACCCTGGTATTGAGGTCAGAGTAGATAGTTTTAGCACTCTAGACACAACCTAAAACTCTATGGGAAGGACTGCATGCTCTTTTTTCCTCCGCTAGTTGGGACTCCAAATTGTGCAAGTGCGTGTTATTTGGAGAAAGGAGATGCAAACTTTTCAAGAGACTTCTAAAACAACAGTTTGGATAACACAGGAAATAGGAGGAGGAAAACCAGTAAGGATCTTTCATTGTTCTCATTCTCTGAGACACGATCAAACTTTTTAAAAAAGGTAGAAGGGCATGCAATTTTCTTTTTTTTTTTTTTCTTTAAGTATTAATGTCTCTTATCTTCCAGATTAGGGCCTCTGCTCTAAATACAGTTTCCTCTCTGGTCCCTGAAGGCAACATCCCTCCACATGTCTGGGCCAGCAATCAACAGACGTCCTCTTACACAAGACACACTCTCCAATGAATTCACCTACAAGTTCCCCTTCTCAGCTGTTGCTTTTTTTTTCTTTTCTCTCCCCTGTCTGGGGACTTGTTACTCCCTAAAGAGTGAGTTCCCTGCAGAGGAACTAGAGAAAATTGCTTTTGCTGAGGATGCTGTCATTGTGCTTCTTTGTTTGCACAAGATATACGCAGGTGCTGATGGCCATCAGCAGGTGTTCTGAAAGACTCTGTTGTGCCTAATTTATAAATACTTAAGTTTTTTATTGATTATACCCATGACACATTTGGGAAAAGGAAAATTGCATTTCCCAATAACTTTTTAATACCTATTTGTGCAAAATAATGACCCCAACAGAACATAGAAAGTTTTAGTAATCCCCAAGTTACCTATACTTTGCAAAATACAGTACTCACCTGGGACATGGGAAGAATACAGGCATTAATATTTGAATTTTTGTAGCTCAAATTCCAGTTCAACTTGAATTTCTGTGATGGACATGTTTTAATTTCCTTCTCAAATATTTGCTTTATCCCCTGACATAATAGAAACATTTTCAAAACTAACTTCATTTTGTTCTCTGCATGTTTTTGTGTTGAATATCAAATAGGGTTTGAAGCCTTTCCTAATTCTCTAAAAAGACCTCTGTATTCTCGGGAAAGTTATATGGTTTTTTTTTCACTAAAGCAATAGTATCAAGAACAGCAAGAACTATGTGGACAGGTAGTTGGAAAGGTCTGTCTACAATAGCAAGTAGAGTAAAATACTTTGGGCTGAGGATGTAATGTTCAACCTAGATGCATTTCAGAGGTTTATATTTAGGTATTGCTCCAGTCTGGTCCCAGTTGCTGAGTTTCCATTTGCAATTGAAATGCACCAGGCGCACTCCTAGAGTGCTCCTTCCAGCTGAGAGAAACCTGGAAGGAATTAACTTCATGCACTCTGAAATCTCTCCAAGACCACTGCACAAGATGCATAAGAGTCAAAACACAGATCCAAACCACACAAAATAGTGACAATCCTGCTTAGCTTCAAAAGTATGCTACCAATCTGAACTAAACAATCATGTAGATGAAACCAAAGACAAACCCTTCCCAGCAACAGATTAAGAGCCATGGTTGGTTCTCAAAACGTTTTACAGTAATCTTCTCCTTGACTGCCCTCATAACAGAATAGAAAACATCACCCCTTTCACCTTTTATCACCCTACCTTTTCTTAACAAGTGAAAACATTCTTGATCTAACTTCTATGGGTGAGAGGGGAATTTTTATTTATTTTCTGATATGTTTATAATATGTCTGACATCATAGACAGATCAGATAGTGCCTAACCCTGTCTTGATAGATAACCCAGATCAGATATTAAATGCATTTCCTTTATGATCTAAAAAGAACCAAGACTCCAGGGAAATAAGCAGTGTGAAAATTACGCATATTATTGCATCCAAAAGTATATAAAAGGAACATTGTTAGATTACAGTGTCAAATACTCTCCATCCATTGAGTCCTATGGAAGGAGCAAGAAGGGTCCGATTCTGCTGGACCTGCAAGATCACAGCAGCCGTTATGGCATGAGGAGCAATGTAGGAGACAACCAGAAACATGTTTAAGGTCCTGGAATTTTAGTAAGACCTGTAACTGTGGGATAAAAATGAGACCATTTGTCCAGTGTTAATCACTCTTGGTAGGTGCTTCTCAGTATGAATGTTATAAAATATACAGATGTATTATTTACATTATATCTTTCTATAGGATCCCTGTTCCAGTCAACGTACAGAATGCATAATGCTCTCAGCCAACATTTTTCAACCTCTTTCTATTTACTGTTCAGGGTGTACTTCTGTAGGTCATCTACTGCACACTATTTTGATCTGTTCCTCATGTGAGTTTTTCTATATATATAACTTCTTCATAAACAATTCCCTTATCTTCACAACACTTCTGTGAGAGGATTACCTCTTTTTTATGCACAGAGAACTGAGACACAGGGAGATAAAGGTGAAAAATGTACACTAATGTGGAGCAGCTTATCTGAGATGTTTTGAACCTGATTATTTGCATCTTAAGGTATGACATAGGATTCTATTAACGCAAAATACAGCTTTAATTGCTAACAACAGTGCTCAGCACTTCTGCAAAGCAGACCCCAAGGAGGAGATGGACACTAAAAAGAGATGCAAAAGGGATGTCTGAGCCTGTAAGAACATACAAGCCCTTTGGCTGTACTTTGGCTCTGTGGCAAGAGCGTTTTTTCCCTCCTTGCCTCAGCATTGTGGCTACCCTGGGGAGGCAATAGGAGAACAGAGTCTGCGACAAAATTATGTCACACACAAACCAGGTGCTTTTCTGGACAACCCGAGCAATGCAACAGCAGGGAACAGAGCAAATTTTATTAACCCCTTGCTTAACATCAGTGACTCACTATGAAATCTTTGTGAAAGATAGTGGTAATACTCCTTACAATCAGAAGGCAAATTTGCTGAACAAATTTCACAATTTTTAACGCATCCTTGGACGTACGAACCTGGGTATCAAAAAAATCATGTCTGGACATGACTGGAAATTGTGGAGGCAATTGTCAGAGTAATTCTTGATTGTTTAAAGTTGCATCCTGAAACCTTAATTTTCGTTCACTATAATACATTTACATGAAAATATCAGTAAAGTATAACTATTGGTTGTACTGGACCCCTTCACTAGAACACTTGAAACAAGGGTGGAAATTGAAAGGTTTTTTACACACAGAGTTTAAAATAATAGCTGATGTTTCCCTCAGTGCGCACATGTTGGAGAAGAATGTTCAGATTTGCTTACAGGAATCCTTAAGAGCCTACATCCTCTCACTTATGTACAGCAAGTGGTGCCAATGATATGCATTTAATTTAGCAACAACATCCCAATTAAGAAAAATGACCTTCAGAGCACTTGTGAAAAAACTATTGAAATGCTTTGAAAAGCAAAGACTGGAAAAAGACCTTAATTTTCAAACAGTCAACTTTGGGTCTGCTCTGTAATGTTTTTATGTCTACTGCAATAGGAAAATATTTCTGGTTTTCATTTTCAGTCCAGGAGGCTCACGCTGAAAATGGTATCATGGAGAAATAGGCTAATTGGTGCATGATCACCTGTCATTTCACAGGAACACGATTACCTAAATTATAATTGCAGGAGAGGGAGAAGCAAAATCTTGTAGAAGTGCTTGAGACCCAAATCATTTGTGCATCCGATTTGTGACAGCCACAGAGGCACCCAGCTCTCTGTGCTTCCTTTGAAAACCCCAGCCTACATCTGTGCATACAAAATATTTTCTGCTTTCAGACATGTATTAACACTGCTCAAACACTCTGTTTTTTTGCCGCACTTTACATCCTTTCAAGTGATTTGTTAGAATCCCACCTGCCTTACTGCGGGTTGCCAGCGCTTGTACAGCATTCACCCATGAAAGCTGTTTTGAAACAGTGAAAGAGGAGAAGCGAGCAGTATGCAGATAAGCCGGGCATCCATGCAGGCAGGCTGGGGAAGGTCATTTGCTCTCAAGTGCTAGGGACAGGAAAATGCAAAACCCACAAAGGGATGCTGCTGGTTACTGCCGGAGGACAGGAGTCACTAGGTGGCAGAAGCACTCCTTCTGCTGCTCCTCCTACCTCGTGTGGTGTGGGCTGTAATTAGGTCAGTGTATGGTAAAGTAGGACTGGGTGATAAATAAAGTAGGTTTTCTTTCCTAGTACGCACCGCAGCTTAATTTCGCTTCTTTTTAGGTAGTGTTACAAGGTGGATTAAAACTTTTAAAGGCAAAAAAAAAGCCCTCTTGCCAAGGTAAATGAAATTTAAACTCACTGAGGAGTAACGGCAGAAAAGGAGGAGAGAAAAAAAGGAAAGATGACTCCTCTCTGGTGACATTGATATTCTGTTCAGAAGAACACTGAGGAGGGGGAGGGCTGTGCAGAGATGTGTGTTAAATCTCAAATCCAAACAGGCAAAATGTGCAGTTTTGCCAGCTCTGGTGCAAAGCAATAACATGCACTTTTTCCTTGAGGTATTTTTGTAATTTTGCTATGAAAAAGGCAGTTTTAGTCAGCAAAACATGACTGATTTTCCCTTCCAGAGATCAGAGTAATGTATCTCACTATGGAGGTGGTACTGAAGGTCAAAGATGAGATAACATCTCCTGCATCACTTAATCTCCATCTAACTGGGAGCCACGTTACCCCAGAGCTCAGTGTCAGCTCGTGGAAAGGAAGGTACAAGTTGTCAGAACAATTATTACAGAATGTGCTTAATCAGATTCACAAAGCTGTTCTTTCTGGGTTAAATCATGTTAAGGACTTGATACTATTTCCAGTGAAGTCAATGCAAACCTCCCTTTGACTTCAATAAGAACAGATTCTGCCCTCAGTGCAGCATTTGACTTCCCAAAAGACATGACAGAGAAGCAGTTTTCAGGAAGAGGAAGACAGAGGACAGGAATAATCCTCTTCATCTTTCTAGGCTTTCCAGCCCTAAACATGCAGAGAGAAAAATAGACTTACTCAAAACAGAAGATGACCTGGCTGAAAGGAGCAGATGCAAAAATATAAAGAAAATAAACAACAATATAGGTGCTAAAGCATGATTTAGGCAGAATCTGAAGTTCTGCCTAGGGGTAAACCAGTGATCCTTAAATATGATATTGCAGAGGTATGTTAAGATCAGGAGCTCTGAAAGCTCAGATCACTCCTCTGTTCACTTCTCCAAGTGCTTGCCAGTGCTGTTTTGGCTTGGGGGCTTAGGTATCTAACTCCTGCCTAAAACCCACTGGGAATTTAAGATAGGTAGTGAGCGTGCTGTATTAAATCCCCAGAAAGTCCCAATTTGTTCAATTTATTTAAGTATGGGCAATTTACAGGATCAGATCTTAACAATGCACTTCTATTTATTTTAGTTTTTAAGCACAGTAAAGGGTAGTGCCTCTATTCACTGTTAATATACTATCCTAGTGATGGATAAGCATAATGGGAGAAGAATTTTAGTGGCATCAGATTAAGCGCGTATGAGGATTTCCGGGAAATCTCAGTTCTGACGAGTGGGAACCGCTGGAATCAGGTGTGTTCTGCAGTGGAACAGTGTCTCCCCTGAAGAGTCCTTGTCATCTCCTGTTTACAACCACTCCTGGAGTGGCTTCCACTTGGCTCTCTATGGTATTGTATGGCTGTTGACCAAATTAAGGTTATTTTTTTTTTTATGTGTAGCTGAGTGCGTTGGTCATTCTTGGCTTAGCTGTTTGCAGATTCACTTAGAAAGGAGGAGCCCTAAACCCCACCCTGAAGTGAGTGTACTACCTACTTTTATACAGAGTTATGCTTTTAATCCCATTTCTACACAGCACTTGTAAGGATCAGGAAAACCTCAGTCCTCTTTTCACCTTTTGTTGCCCAAGCCTGAGCAGGTCTCCGAGTTTCCAGGTGAATTCTCTAACTAAGCGGTTCTGTAAATGGTAGGCACAGGTTCTATAAATCGCCTGGCTTCTAAAAGCAATGCAGTGAACTCTG
Organism: Burhinus oedicnemus; assembly: GCA_008921705.1. Taxonomy (NCBI): domain Eukaryota; kingdom Metazoa; phylum Chordata; class Aves; order Charadriiformes; family Burhinidae; genus Burhinus; species Burhinus oedicnemus. Next base: position 541,965 of record VFFE01007914.1, on the reverse strand, counting down.
CTCTTTGCAAGGGTACGTAAAAACAAACATTTAATGAACTCAGGTTTCCCTTGTTCAAGTGAAGTATGGGAGCTAAGATTCCCTGCGCTTAGTGTTTTTCAATGACACCTGGTAATTTGGGGAGAGATCACATTGCATGGTGTACTGCATAAATCCTTGCCTATACAAAAGTGGATGTCAGTGCCTAAAAGACACTCCTGTGTCTCTTTTTATAGACACTGAAGTCCTATATTGGACGTAGGGCTTTAACTTTGTTGTTTATTACAGTTAATGAATTTAAGCAGGACACCAGCTACATTAGCATATAGATTCTGCTGTGAGTTTCAGAGGTTCGAATAAGTTTCAGAGAGGAAGCGAGAAGAGGGAAAAGCCCAACATGGTCCTGGTATCCATAACACTATTCTCACCTTCTAGATGTGGGTGGGCATTCTATGTTGGGAATAATAGTTATCACAGCACAAAGGTGCCGTGAACCTGAAAGAGTAAATGTCTTAATATTAGACACATCTTTCAGACCATCAGGTGGAGACAGCTATGAAAGAGCAGAGTGTTAAAATAGCATCCTCCCTCGGTCCTATCATCTTTATTTCTCATGTACATCTTACTACACAAGTATAAACTGTAATTGCCTGTCTCAGAGAAATTCAAACTAAAGACAGTGCAGACATGCCGACTTTCTCTAAGAGGTTACCAAATTTGTTTCATTTTTGTGTGGCTCACCATCAAACACCTAGTAGCACCACAGCAAAAGGTTTTGTTACATAAAGATTTTTTCAGGCATAGGAGAGGTCAATTTCACCAGTGTCACTAGTTTCCCATCTCCAGCAATGGCTGATATTACCACTGACTTCATCTACAAGTTGCTGTCCTTGTGTTTGACCTGGAAATCATAAAAAGCTTGTTGACTATTTTGACTAGTTTAGTCAACCTGTATACTGGCTTGAAAACGACCTATGTTGAGGACTAGATTCCTTCCAACAGGTCTGGTTTTACCACCACCTCAAGAAGCATAAGAAAAGGTGAAAGATGATGGTGACAATAGATGTGGCTAGTGGACTCTTGCCTACATGTGGTCTCTCACTGATGACAATCCCAGAACAAGAGAATCATCAAGATTTCTTTCCTAGAAATCCTCAGTGTAAACAAGACCTGACTGTGGATTTAGAGTGCTAAACTTACTATTTGACAAGTTAGATCCCAAAAGGATTATTTTTGTTACTACTAAGCTTGAATCTGATGTAGAACGAGGGCTGGAATTTTTTTTTTCTTGGTATTTTTAACTGCTCTTGAAAACATTTTGTTGAATAGTAGGAGTGGTTGGTACTTTTCCAATTTGGAACTGCTTAGCTCATGAGTTCATAAAATAACTGCTACAACTGAAAAGTACTGCAGCAGCACAGAAAAAAAAAGATAAAGAAAACTCTGCAGACTTATAAACACATTATTTTCTCTTTCTAATTGAGGTCCAGATGTTCAAAAGAAAACACATGGACAGAAAAGAATTTTTAGTTTTACTTTTAAACAAAACCAATACATTTTACTTCTTTCACTTGAAGAATTTTATAGAGCTTGGAATTTCTATTTTACAGTTGTGTTATGTGATGCACACTAAAGGTTAGTGCTATGTTTTAGGTTACAAAATCAGTGGCACAAAACAAGATCCATTTAGCTTCATCATCTCAACTATTTTCCCATAAGAATAAAATCATTGTGGTAAAGGAAGAATGTATGTATTGTCTACTCAGTGCTCTGCTTCCTTGTGAGAATCAACTCAGAACAGAGATGCTTAATCTTTTAGACAGTGCTAGCCACAGAGTCCGTGACGGGACCATGCCAGTGCCTCATGCTGTAACTTCTCCTCAGCAATATGCCATATCCTTGCCTCATGATCTGGCTTATACATGTGCATGCCAGACATATCATGAGTAGACATGCAACACCTTCCCTCTCGTGATATTTTCCAAATCCATGAATGCCTGAATTATCATTTGACCAGCCATGCGCATACCCACCACTTCCAGTGTCATTGCTGGGTGTGTAGGCTTATGTCAGAGGAGCACTCGGGAAACTATACAAAACAGGGAGCGGACACCAGCTTACATGCCAAAGCTGAGCTGCTCCTGACTCAAGATGCACAGACATCTCTTTCTACCCTAGAAAAACTGTTCAGTGCACAAACATTTTGGGTTGGCATGTTCTGACTGTCACATCAGTTTAAGCAGATGTATTAGTTTCCATTTGTAGAACAAATGGACTTTTCTGATAAAAGATACAGTTACTTGATTTCAAAATCAATTTTATTGTGTGCTGAACAGGTGAATATCGGTCCATTCATTCATGAACTTCTGCATGGGAATGAGATTGTTTGTTCAGCAGAGATATCAAACTGTGGTGAACAGGTTGCTGCAGTTTTAGTGATGAACTTAATTGGCATCCAGTGACAATAAAATAACAGAGGGTACTGCAGGTCAAACTTCAACTCCATCGGCAGAGCTCTGTGGGGAAGCTTCCACAGTACCTGCTGCACTATTGTTTCCTCTATTCAGTACTATCAGCATCTCTCTTTCTGATGAACACTAGGCTTTTTATTTTAAACCAAAAAAACTCACAAGGGGTTCTATGTGCCAGGATGGTGTAATATATGATTTGCATAAGAAAGGGTGAATAGACTCAAAATACCTCCTTGAAAAGCAAGGAGCTGAGTTTCCTTTTTTAATGATAAAGAAAAAGTCTCATGTCACACTCTCTATCTCATTGTGAGTCTCCCACAAAATCATTTGATTAGAAAAGCAGAGGATAATTGGCATGACAAAAACAAGGACACAAGAAGTGAGGCATTATGTGCTGTTTCCACAAATATTACTGCTAATTGTGTCAATTAAATTATCTAATTTGTCTACAGTAAATCACTTGAACACTCACTAGCACAAATTCAAAGCATATGTCTCTACAGAGAAACTAACAGTTCCTAAATGGTCAGAGTTTAAGAAAGGCCATCAGACATGGTATAAGCAAAGAGTAACTCTGATTTGAATTTTGTTAATAATCAAACATACCTAAGTAGTGTGCAGGCCATCCTGCTGCCTAGGAAATGATCCGATAATAAGCATTACATGTGGCATGCCAAAATCAGACCTGCACACATCCTGACCGTTCTAGGAAAGAGCCCAAAGCCATGGCTGTGTCACAGCAGGGCTGGGCCCACAATAGAAAGCCTTTGGGAAAGGCAGGATATGTGCGCTGGCATGTGCTCTGCAAGCTTGGAGCAGGACAGGCCCACCTGCAACATACTGCATAGGCAGACCAGTGGAGGCAAAACCTGCACTCGTCAATGAAATGTTCCCAGGACCACTATCCCATCCGCTGAGACAAGCTGACAGGGAACAGCCCATGCCCACACCATCAAATTCTCTTGCAGCCCCAGGCGACATGCCCCCAAGTTAGAGTTAGAGTGCCTGTTGGGAATGGTTCCTGGCCCATGCTGACTCCCAAATGTGCCCGGGAATTGTTTAGGTGCATGCTAGATCACACAGACCAAAACGACCTTGGGCCATTCTCTTGCTTGGACAGTTCAGGCAGTTCTAGGCTTCTCTAGCACTTTTAATTTGCTTGTGCACAAGCAGTCATGACATCTATTTTACCCTCTGCATGATGCACTTTTACAGGGTCACCACCATTTTTATATAGAGAGCATAATTAGATTGCAGACACTGGGATCATAGGTTTGACTAATCTAGGAACTGAACTCTTCTCCAAACTAAATCCTTTGTCTATACGTGATCTTTATCTGTAGCTATAAATAGAAGCCTTTAGCTAATGCCACGCTCGTGATCTTCCTACACACATACATGCCCCAAACTGGCAGGACAATAATCAGCTTTATTATCAAGATCTCACCTTAATCTTCGGCAACATCCCTAGTAAGATGCATTGTCAAGTGCAAAGAATAAGGATGGCCATAGAAGACTAATGGCGATGAAAAAGTTGTATTCTGATGTTTGGTATGTTCTGGAAATAGTTCTTTCCAATCATCAGTACGACACACAAAATAAACAAGGAGTGTCCAAAGAGTAGTTAGCCACAGAATCTTTCGGGAAATCAGTGTCTGGAGGAAGCTTCTGCAAAGTAATGAACAGGAGGCTGTCATTTTTCATTTGGCACTATTTGATGTCATTGTTCATTGATGTTTCATTTGTCACATTTCACACGTTTAATAAGAAAGAAATGAAATTCTTATTTAGTTGTGGTGCAACAAAACCACCTGAAAAACACAAACACACATCTATGTTTTAAAGCTGACCAAATTAACCCTTTCATATGTCAAAGTGTCTGAGTATGATATGATCTACTGTTTTTAAATACAGTTAATCTTCCATATAAGCATGTCTGAATATGAACTCAAAAGCTGAATCTCCATAAAGGGTATTTAGATTGTATCAAATGGTAACTGAGAGGAATCTTTAAGTGTAAAAGTAGAATATAAGTACCAGAATAATTTAGATTCCTCAGTCGCAAATTAAATTTTTAATCAACTTTTCAAGTTGCAAAAAAGTCCTCAGTAGCTGCAAAACCAAGTGTGAAAGAAACATGTTAAAACCCATGAAGAGCAGCACTGAAATGGAGTTTTGGATGACAGGAACTTTTGTCTTCCATTCAATAACTAGCAACTCCCCACCCAAAATTTGTTACAAACCCACTGTACAGAAAACTTCTTATTTTCTTCGTAACTGAAATTACTTCCTCATTTAGGATCCTCAGTGGACGCAGCAAAATTTTGGAATCAAATTTAATCTCTTTTTTTTGCCTCTGAGCCAATCACATTTCCCCTCCTCTTCACCAGACAGGGATATTTACAGTCTATAGAGATTCACAGCATTTTGTGAATTGTGCAAGGGGTTTCTGTCATTTTTCCAGAAAGCTGTAATTGTGTGTGTAAGTGCCTTTGTCTGTAAGTGCAGGAGGCTAGTTCACAAAAATATCAGGGTCTAAATTAAGTGCTTATCTAACTTCTCATTATCTAAATGTCATAAAATTATATGAATTAAACGGTAATCAGGTTTTAGTTCATGTTACCTTTTTCTTTCTAACTGAAGATACTCTATTATTTAATGACACAGTTGTTCAGGAACAAGGCATTTATTAAAACAATATTTGCAGATGTGCTTCCAAGGATCGGGTGTGTCTTGTAGAAAGAAAGAATGAAACTTCAGTATCTCTATTACCTGGGAAACACCCTACACCTTCATCATGGTCAGTTCTCTCTAAATAGTAACAATAATGCTTTGTTTCCTTCTTGGTTATGTCATCATTGCAAAGCTTAATTTTTCTTTTATTATTTTTACCTTGTTTTGGGAATTTCTAATTGTAGCAACAGAAAAGTGCATGCATCTTGTTTGTCCAGAACAAAGAAGAAAGTAGAAGTTTTATGGATGAGGGTATCAGTTTTAGAAAGTAAGCCAAACCTTTATTAGCTTGATTATCTTAGCTGCGTGCTGGTCAGTCAAAAATAGGGATGGCCATGGGATGGTGCTTGGAACCACAGCCTGGCAACATTTTGTTTTCTGCTACATCCCTCTCTACTTAGCACTTGTTAAACCGCATCCAAAAGACCGGTCCAGTTTTGGGTGCCCCAGTACAGGAAAGACATTGACAAGCTGAAGCAAGGTCCACCAAGATGGTTGAGGCTGGAGCACTCAACTGGTGAGGAGAGGCTGGGGGACCAGGCCTGGTTCAGCCTGGGGTGGAGACAGATTCAGAAGGACCTAATAGCAACCCCCCAGCATCTGGGCAGGGGTTGGGGGAGGGCGGGGTTCAGCAAAAAGACAGTGTTGAGCTCTTCACAGTGGGTCTTGGTGGGAGGATGAAAGACAACATGAAGAAGTTGACAAAGGGGGCTTGACTGGATAACAGGAAACAATTTTCACCATGAGAGCAGTCAAGCAGTGGCACAGGTTGTGCAGTCCCCACCCTCAGGGGTGTTCAAAACCTGACTGGATAAAGCCCTGAGCTACTTGAGCAGCTGACCATGTTTTGAGCAGGAGGTTGGAATAGAGATTGCTCAAGGCCCCTTCCAACCTGAATGATTCTGTGGCCCTGTCATTCTATAATTGCAAATAAAAATGATTTAAATATATTTACATGTCAAAAATTGACAAGGAAAGCCATTTAATTTAGTAACTACCAGTTGACTCTTCGCTCTTAACAGCTTAGGAGTTTTGCACAATATACTGCAGTATGGATGACTGTTCGTAGGAAATAGTCACCTCTTGAAAAAAAATAGCACTCTACCATACTAAGGCAATGTTATGACAACCAAAAGGGTATGCATTTTATACTGTGATATCTTGATGGAACATATGCTACAAACAGAACAAAGGTAGTTTTTTCCTTGATCCCTTTGATGCTACAATTAATTTGGGCTGGGCCAGCTGCCTTACAATTAAAAACAGGTCTTTGCTTTACTGGACCTCAGATTTTATATTATTGTAAACATCCTTCTTGTGCCAATAAACATAGCTAGTGTTTCAGGTTAAGTTTCCACTTAGGGGTAGGAAGACATTTCCTTCTCTCCTAGCTTCCCAAATGCATAGGTTAATTGGTTTTCACTGTATGTTGAGCTATTTCAACAATGACTATATTTCCCTTACACTATAAGAAATTGGTGTCATGCCTCCAAAGCATGGGTGATCCAAGCAAAACAATCAAGGAGGTTACACCTGGGGTTTGGGACCACTCTATTTCTCCCCATCCAATAGGGCTGTCTCCCTTCTCACACAGCAGCAGCTGCCAAACGTACCGGTTTCTGCATCTCCCACAGGGAGCTCTGGTGGACAGAAGGCAATGCTTTGCTGTTTCTGCAGCATCTGCTCATCCAGAAGTTGTTCTCATTTTCCTCTTGCAGAAAAAGCAATGGGCTGTATTCACCTTGCAGGCCATGACTGGATCATGCTGCTTTCCTTTTGTGAAAAAATCCTCTTGTACAAACGAAGAAAAAATATCTCGACAAAAAATTATATAGGCTAATGTAGTCTTTCCTTTTCATTCTCCATTCTTCTTCCTCATACTAACTCAGTTAGCAGATTACCAAGTAATTCTGCTGTTGAGTGCAAAACAGAGTTACTGAAAAGAGTTAAGCCTTGATATCACAAGCAAATGCACACGGCTGTCTTTTAGAGACAGATAGGCTACACCTACAAATCTTGCACAGTTATGATGCTGTGCAGAAATTCCTCAAACACAGCTGAACTGCACGTAACTTAAAGAAAAAAAACATCAAGGTCAGTAAAGACAGAGAAAGGAAGCCAGGGTATAAAAGAAAAAAAACAGATCTTGATTTTTCTTCTGTGAGACTGACTTTTTCCTCTTTTCTGTAGCTTTAAGCTACTGAATGCCCCTGGCACATGACCTTTATCAGGTACATCATGAATCCGTTTTGACTTTCTATTTTATTTAAAGGTAGATGTCATTGATTTTATTGACTACTCTGCTTCACAGCCAGTGCAGGTGTTCTAATGAAACTTAGCACAAGTGTTACAGTCTTTTAAAATTTACTTTTTTTTTCTAACTACTGGTTTGCATAATTCAGAAATAATTAAGCATTCATGTAAAGGCATTTCACAAAGCAAGCTCAAATACAGTCATAAATATACATACAGATTTTTTTTTCTTCTTGGAAGGAAACAAATAATCTTACAGTGATGGATTTAATTTATTCATAATAATCATGAGAAATTTGCATATGATGAGCAAATTTTCCAAATGCAACATGTTGCAAGAATTGCACTATTTTTAAAATGAAATGCTGGAGCTTTTAAACAAAAGAATTTTTTAATAGCAACTATTTACTAAAAAAAAAAATATCGCTTTTCATGAAGATCAGGAAAGGATGTTTGTACACTATAAGCCACAGAAATGTGTCCATTTTCTGAGAAGAACAGGTTTTGTTTGCTGGGAACACTTATTTAATATGGATCAAGGGATTATGTTGTCTTTACTTGCCCTTTAGCATAGAGGTCCCAAATTTAAGTTTCACCCTTTCATGTGCTAAAATTTCTCCTTTATAGGTGGAAGAAATCCTGCTGATGAAGAAAATATATGTTTCAGAAAATGTCTGAAAAGCTAAAGAAAAGGTTTGGAACTACATACCACATAAAATTACTCTAGACAAAAGTTAATTGTCTTCCTGAATGGCACTTAGTACTGGATTTGCTCAGGGAAGAGCCACCCAAGGAGCTGCCTTCTAAAACAATGGTGAGGAGCCATTGATCACAAGAGGTGCAAAAGCAACTGATCGCATGTATGTGTCTGTTCTTATGGGTGTCTATGTGCCACAGTTCATAGTTTGCTTTGCCATCATTCAGGACTACCCCTTTCTTTCCCTGGATTTTGCAGAAGAGATGGAGACCCCTGGCAGCTCCCTCCTAGCTGCATGTGTCAATTAAGTTACACCCGTATGTGGTTGTCTCATACTGCTTCTGACCTCAGAGATCTGTGTATGAGACAGTATAAGGTTTGGAAGCAGATGACTGGAAGGGTAGTGGTAGGACAAGGTGTTGGCATTAGTTTTTAGATACAGCATACTTGTGCTAGGTGTAACTTAAAAGAAAAAAAGGTAGTTCCTTCCCCCAAAGAGCTTATAGTCCAAATATAGGACAGCAATAAGAAAGGTAGGTAAGCAGGAGGTAAGAGGAAGGTGATCACTATTAGGTGGAACTAACATTATGGGGCTTTAAGTTCACTTGCTTCCTTAGCTATAGCTAAATATTTCAAATATAAAGAATTATAATACTGCTATTGCCTACTCAAGAGTAGGAAAAAGGAATTATTGTTAAGATCTTTTCAGTTAGTTCTGTCTTCTGTAAAGTATTTGTTGTAAAGATGGGTTATTTTGAGGTTGGGTGACACATGAAGTAAAATTAAGAAATGAGAGAGAAAAGGTTTAAGCAATGAGTACAGAGAATGATAAAATAAAACGAAAGGAAAAAGGAGAGCTGTGGGACAACTAGGAGAGAACACATGAGTAAATAGGGGGGAATAAAATACCTTTTGTGGCTGGAGCTCACTGGACTACGTCTCTCTTCCATCCTGTTTACTAAGAATTGTTTCTGGAGCAGGATTTGCAATGTTATCCAGTATGTGAGAACTCCAGCTCCAAAACCTGGTATCTTCCTGTATCAGGGAGCTTGCAGGAATCTAATGGTTACATTTGGACCACAATGATAAAATAGTACATTACACATCGTAATAATAGTAATAATAGTAGTAGTAGTAGTAGTAGTAGTAGTAATGATAGTAATAATAATGATGATGATGATGATGATAAAGAATGTAATGAGGGTATGTCGTTATTGCTGGCTGTATTACAGATTTGAGGTGACATGCTTGTTTTGAAGGCCTATTGCATTCTGCTAAGGTAACTTCTGCCTACAGCACATTTAGCCAATAGTGAAAAACTGCATGTTGGAAAGCAAATACAATGCTTGTCATTGTTGGTAGAAGACACAGCTGTAGCTTCCCACTTATTAGGCTGAAAATGTATCCTGTACTGTATTGCTTTGGGCTTTGTCAGCATACACAGTGTGCATTTTTGATACAACACAGGCTGATCTAACCAGACACAATGTGACCCATGTAACAAACGGCACTAAAAAGAGATTTGCTTCTTTAATGGATAAAACCAGGCAATCCCTTTGACAACAGCATTTGCAGCTGCCCTTTCATATTAAAGATAACTATGCTTATTAATAAGTACTTGACACTACATCCATATTGAATTTCTGCTTGTTTGTTCATTCAGAAACCAGAAACATCACCAATGTGATGTTTCAGAGGCATTTTCAAGCTTCACAGAACACCACATGTAGATCATACTCTGCCTATTGGGACCTACTGAAACATCACGGCAGTTTTCAGACATGCAGTTATACCTTGTCCATTTTGTTCTCAGTAACAGCAGCATATTGTAGACATATGCAGCCATTAAAATCAGGAATTGCTTTCTGCATACTGGAAAAAAATGTTTATGTAGTCCTTTCTGTGCAAAGGGCAAGAATGTCCTGACCTAGTCTATGCACTTCTCTGACATCAACAGTTCTAGTTACAGACGTCGCACTACAAAACACAGCACTGAACTGTGCATACTGGACAACTGTTGCCAATCCAGCCATCCACAGAGTCAACATTTCTCCTCTTGCGGAATAAGTATGGTCACAGTACTGGAAACGAGAAGAACTTGCTCTCCTAGCCAGTCTCACTTGAGATAGTTGGGCAAATAGTCTGCAGTAGCTCAGAGATAAATGAATATCCTTGACAACACCTCGTATAAAGAAAGCTACTTTCAGATTTGCTTAGTCACAGACAAAACTCTCAGTGCCTGCAAGAGTTGACAGAAACAGGGGGCTAAAGTCTCCATGAGCCACCAGTGAGCCACTGCTGTTGGACAGAGCCAAGAGCTTAAGGAATGCTTATTATGCATAGAAGCATAATAAGAGACAGCAAGAGAAAAAAAGGAGAAAAACAAAGTGATGGCAGTTGATTCATGTACTGTTCCAGCTCCTGGGAGTTCGCTGCAGGCACAATGCTCCCAGCTGAAGGTACACTGAGTACAGCTTGCACCTTGCAGTAAGCGTCCTGCCCAGCTCTCTCGTGAGCCAGCCATTCTCCTGCTCAGCCTGCACACTGTATTTCACAGACATTGTCCAAGGCCGCTTAAATCAAGGACAATTTTATTAATCTGATAAATTACACTGGAAACAGAAGTTAGAAACCATTAATTTTTATTCTTGTCCAGGAGAAGCTGTTGATTGTTTTTCTTTTGACCTTCTGCCTTGCAAATCAGGAAAACCTGAATTTTAACAGAGTATTTGATTCTGAAAGGAGGGATTGCCCTAGTATGCAGAAAATGTCAAAAGACAGTCCTTGATTTTAGAATCAGATACAGTTGTGGGTGACTTATGTTTTCCTTTTACGGAAATTTATTGTCTATAAAAGTGGGTTTAATAAGTCAACACAGACCACAAGGAAACAGTTTGTGGACACCCTTTTCTTAACACAGATTTGCAAAAACCACACAACCCAGGCAGGCAGTGAGGTATAAACAACATTTCACCATGAGTGTCAGTGCTTCTTCCTGCGTTTCTTGCCATTAGCTCTGGTGCCATGTTATAAGCCTTCTTCCACAGTTCTTCAAATACTGCAGATATAACCTAGTATTTAACATACATTAAGATTGATATATTTGCTGTTATAATCAGTCTTGTTATTTGTAATTGCTCAATATTGATATTAGAACAAGAATGATTATCCATGGTAGAAACACAAAGTGATAATGTTCCTATAAACAACTATCGAGGAAAATGCTGTGTTTGAGGAGGATAAAGGGTTTGATTTGGGTCTTGAGTCCTGTATGGTTAAATATCTTCTTTGAACAGTCACAGTAGCTTCAGTCAGTGAGGCACAGTTTAATATTGCCCCAGTTAAAGGGAAATTTTCTTGCACGCTGGGGGAAAAAAGGTTGTTTTGGGTAGAACATGGGCTGCTTCCATACACTTTGCCCCTGAGGACAAAGTCATACATTAACTGTATGATAAAACTCCAGCAAAACATGCAAAGGTCATATTTAGTGGACTGAAAAAGAAAAAACAACCCAAGGAATGTAAATGACTTGGACTAGAGAAATAGGATTAAAAGCCACTGATGTCTGTATATAGCCTTGCAGAGCTCTGTAGGCAAGAGGAAGCACTACATGGTGGCACTTGGGTAATGTGTAGTCCTTCTGAACTTGGCCAGCACTACAAGGATGGAGTAAGGGGTGGAGAACATATACATAAAGGAAATATTAATGCCGAGAAAATAGCTGTGTTCCCAAATATTTTGTATAGCTTATGTTTTCCAACCCTCAGCACTTCCTATGAACCAGAACATTTCTTATTCATTGAACTTCTAGTAGGAAAACAGTGTAAGGCAATAACATTTGTTGCCCAGTCGCAAACCACATTACTGTGTTCACAAAGTTCAGAGTTTGGAAGGCAATTTGGAAGCCACTTAGCTATCATCCTTTATCCTGTTCCCCCTATCTGGTAACAGAGTTCTTGAGTCCTTTTAGAACTTTTTTGTTGTGTTTACAGTTTAAAAGTTTCCACTGTAGTTTATGCTTCTCAGTTTTAGATGGTTCTTCATTAGGATTGTGGTTTTAGTTGCGTTCTTACCAAAGAGTAAGTACATAAGCCTGTGTTTAGAGCAATGCTAATGTTGTCAAAAGGCATATCTATTTGGTAGTCCAGACAGAGTAAGTTCCCACATGCTTAAAATACACTGTCTGGGCCTATTTTCTGGAACAGATCCATCTATTAAAAATATGTGGGCACAGGTTAGGCTTCTGGTTAGAAGATGCATGTGCACAATTTATACAGTTATTTCAAACACGACAAAATCACTAAGCATAATAAACCACAGAAAAGTTACGATAACAGGATAATACTGTTAGTTGACTGAAGTTTAGCAGATTTTTTCAGCCAACATTTGTGGTTACATTAGGTTTTGTTGATGAGGTTAAAACAACTTTTATACACTGGATGGCAACCCAGAGCACAAGTTTAGGAGAAAGTTCTACAAACAATTGAAGTTGTGGCACAGGGGCAGAGGCAAAAAGAAAGAGAGTGCAGTGCTGGGCTTGATTTATTTGTGAAAAAGGAAAGAAAGGAGTGGCAAGAGACAAGCAAGTGACAGGCCCAATCGTCTTTCTTTTCATTACTATGGAGTTACATGGTGACATTCTGCATCTCAAAAAGTAAAAAAAGCATATAATTTAAAAAAACGTGCATTTATATATGTATACAGACATATATACTTATGTATGCATATAGCTGAAATCTATTTACATTTCTTTTTAGAGAAGAGTCATTTGGTATTAGACCAGCAAAGACACTCTGCACTGTAAAATGACGTAAATGTAACACTGCTCAGGATGTAAAAAGAAAATTGAAATATGTGAGAAACTCCCATGATTTTTAGCCATTCATGCTTTTGCACAAATACTTCTACAGAAGAATGAGTGTAGTGCTCAGGCTAGTTTTCCCTCTCTCTATTTGTACCACAGCAATCATAGTATCTAGGTGCCAGTTTTGACAAAATTTCACTGGGAAAGAAACAGTTATTATAGGTTTCATTGTGAAATAACTGGTTATGTGTCAGCAGCTGCTGTAGAGAACTGCAAATACATCAGTGACTGTACAGAGTGAGTGTTAGAGAGATTTGGAAACACATCACTGAGTGCTGGAGAGACAACAGACACTGTAGAAGACCATATTGTATTCCTATCCTGCAGAAGATGTATTTTCCCAGGAAACATCTTTAGAGAGATCCTCAAAGGGCAGAGTTCAATACAAAGAAAACAGATTACTGAAATCCAGAATACTGGTATATTTTATGTCTTTCAGAATACATGAGAATTAAATATTCCTCATTCAATTACATTTGAAGGGTGTTATGGGTATTATAATCGATTCCTTAATTCTAGGAAAGATGCAAATTGAGATGACAATATTGACTTGGCAGAGAAAACTACTAATAGGCTGAATGCAGCAATTAATATTTTAACAGATTTAAATGCAACAATGGTTGGATTATATTGTAGCTACCACTAGTGTAATCTGTAAGTTTGATGCTGTATTCATTTACTAAAGTAGGTACTCATCTGATACTTGTTTTGGATCTTATAAAAATGGATCATTAAATCAATTGCCAGGTAGTACATGCCACAATACTTACAAGTACAAGCTATATGGGTGTGCATATTTATAGGACGACCACTGTATTTTAATTCATCCCTGGTAATTCATGTTTCTAGAATTTCACTGTTCATAGATATGTTAGGAAATTAAGATCTGCATTTCTCCTTCTTGTGGAGAATATTATCCACTGTAATTGCAAGTTATGCAGCTATGTATATCTTTACCATCCAGGCCTCTTTCTACTGATGGATTCATTGAGGAAATAGTTTACTATCCCACATATTTCTTCAAAATGTATTTAATTCTTTTAATAAAAACCACACATGTTCTGACATGAACTGTATATAAGGCAAAAGAAAAAGTTTGTATTCTTGTCTGAACCATCAGCTTGTGCCATACCTGCATAGGCAGAATGCCATTGTCTCTGTGGCCATTATCCTCTGAAGTATTTTAAGTATTTTCTGTCATGGGCTGATTTTCTGAGTGAAAAAACCCCACAATCCATTAAATTTTAAAGCAAAACTTCCACAGATAATTTGAAAGGTCTGAGGAACAACAGCAGTGAAGATGTTCATGGTCTAGAATACCCTTACAGCCAGGGCATGTATTAAGAGCTTGATAATCAAGAAGTCTGACTGCTGAAGCCCTGATCGTATCAGTGTTTCATTCAGCTATTCCTGTTAAAACCATGTTGACGTAATTTTGCTTATATTCTGAGTAGTTTTGAGTAGCTTATCAACTACCATGTGTTGCTTTTCACCTTCCTGATTATTTAGAGTTTTTAAACACAAATGGCTGGATCACAATGTGATGTGTCTTTGGGTTTTTTGGGTTTTTGTTAGTTTGTTTGTTCATTTTTGGTTGGTTGGTTGGTTGTTTTATATTCAGGCCATTCAAGGGACATTTATACTGTTGCTCTGATATGATTTTCATACCTCTGAACAATATCCTGAAAACCACTTGTAGTTTCTAAACCATGTCTAGTGATGTGAATTTTGTGGATGTTTTTTATGCTAAACACAGTGAAAATCAAGAAGTTTTCAGCATGTAACTTCAGCTGTGTGTGCCAAGTCTAATCTTGAATGATACCTTCATTCAAAACATTCAAAAACATTCAGAAAACATTCTTTATCTACAATAAATGTCTCCATGTTTTTGTACATTCTTAACATTTGTACTCATAAAAGGAGAGCTTTAGTGAAGTTTGGGCTTGCCAGTTCATAAATACCAAAAGAAAAAAAAGGGAGGAGAAAATAGAGAAAAAATGAAAGAAATAGAAAAAAGGAATAAAAACAACATAGAGGAAAAGTTAACTTTGACAATCATTTTTCTCTTCTATTCACTTCAAATGTAGTTTCATTTTAAGTTTTGGGCACATGTTGGGGTCATTTCTTATTTTATCAAAACAGTTTTCCCATCTTAATTAAAATCAGTGGACTATGCAATTCTGTTAGATTGGAGGAAAGGAGAATTTGTTAATTTACATTTAAATAAAACTGGTTTTCTGAACTTCTGATATAGTAGCATTTTTAATATCTTGTGCTTCATATTATATTTATAAGTGGTACCACTGGAATTATGGGGAGTCTTGGCTCACATTTCTGACTGTTATCCTTCAGTAGTAGTAGTGCTTTTGTAGCCCTGGTAGTCTAAGAATAGAGTCAAGGCAAAGTTTATAGTCGAAGGTAATATTTTTTTATTAAATCTATTGGTATAACTGGAAGAAGAGGCAATTTGAAGGAGAATGTTTCTCAAAATATTGTCCATTTTCTCCAGCTGTTCCATTTGGTCTAACTGAAAATATCATTCATTACAGCTGAGAAAATATTAATTCTGTTGTAATGTCTTGAGAAGCAACTTTCCTGCCTTGATATTTCATGATCATCAAAGAGTTTGAAGTTTAACTTCCTATTGACAAATTCCAGTTTTCAATAACTAAAGTGACCAGGAGCATTTTTTTTTCTTTATTCTTTCATTTGCTTTTTTCCCTTCTTTTTT
>VFFE01007914.1:436319-526217 GCA_008921705.1 Burhinus oedicnemus | reverse complement strand
CCTCTAGACTTAGTAGTCAGGGCATTCAAATATATGCAGTTAGAGACCCTTTATAGTACAAATGAAACAGTAAAGAACTTCAATTAACACCTGAACTATGTGTAATTAACAGGAAATTTCTGCAGTACAAAAAGACGTAAGATTTACTAATGACACTGATACACTATGAGGTATGTACAGATGCACAAGAAGTTCAACAGTTTGAATTTGCTGCGTTTAGTATTCAAGCAGGAATCAGTGGGCAAAGAAGCTTCCTTAATGATTTTCTATTTAATAGTTCTTTTCGCATGGAAACCTGAAGAGGCTTCCTCATATTTAATTTTGTGCTGTGATATTCTAACAGTCCTTTTGATTTTAGCACAGTTTCATATGGAATAATGCTTAAGCTAGTTTGCAGCTGATAACGTATATTTACGGGTTCAGCATTAACAGTGACTGGAAATGCTTCACTGATCTGAAGGTAGTGTAACATTTTTGAGAATACTTTTAGTTTAGACTCAGTTGCTGTCACTGAATATAGAATTAGAAAGAAACAGTTTTCCATCTGGTGAAAACAGAAGGATATTGGAACTTTTTGTAATTTAATTGTAATAGAAAGTAAAAAAAGGTTTTGTGACAACGTATAAATAATTCTGAAATATTTTATTCAGTACCAGTTATTATCAATAATTATACTAGAGTTTCTAAGCTAAAAATTATTTTAAAAAATGGAAAATCAGAATTCCTCTTTAAAAACTACCAAAGAGAACTTTTTGACAATTTTAAAAAGTTTTTGAATCATAGAAATTAATTCAAAGTGACCTTTCTTTAGGGTCGTCAGGCATACATTTTTACTTGATGTCCTGGAATATTTATTCAACAAAGAAGAATGTAGGTATTACTTTGGTTTTCACAGAAATTCAAGTCAACTGCACGCTTCAGTAATTTTATTATGGCAAGAGCCTATCAGACGTACTGTAGAATTATTGACTCTCTTTGCAGTGAATGCACAACAGACGAAATTTCTTGGGACTATTTCTCTGGATGAATAGATATGAATTTTTGTTTTTCCAGTGAAAAAGTTTTCATTTTGACAAATTGCTATTTCTTGTTGGTGACAACATGTATTAGATTTGCTAATGATACTGGAAGTGACTTTTCTTTCCAATTTACGTCCTCCTTTGAAGCAATTAGCCAATCTAGGGGAGTCTGTTGCTTGATTTTCTCATTGTTTGCAGTCAATGTGACTCTGAAGTCAGGTAGTAAAAAAAGAGACAATGAGTGCTTCATTTAACGCTATCAACATCAATTATACGTGAGCTCCCTTTACCTAGGAAAGCTGAATGCTCAGACTTGATCTTAAGCTCTCGTCCCAAGAGAACCTGCAAACAGTCATTCTGCCTGGGATAATGATGTTCTGTATAAAGCAACAAAATGCTACCTGGATTTTCCTAACACTATATTGTACAAATTTAAATATTGCTCAGGTTCAGGGAGGTTTTTCCACCATATGGAAACACTTGAAGGTAAGCTTAGATACTCAGATTCTCAATGATACGCCTTAGATTTAATTGACAACCCCCACTAGCCCACTAGCTTAGTGACACTTCTGCATCTAAATCTTCTTGTATCATGATCAAGCAATGCCTAGTGAAAGATGATACGCATTAAAAAAAACAAAAAAAAAAGAAAGAAAAAGACACTAATTAAAAAAACTGAAAAAAGACGGGAAAAAAAGATGTTACAACTGAACTCTTTCTGTCTCTAGGAAGCAAAGAAAGAAAGATATAAACTTAATTATTTGGTTGCAAAAAAGGGAATGGCTCCATTTTAAACATTTGGGACCAGAAATCTAACCCTTAAGATCTTTTCCAAAGCTGCTAAACCATTACAGATGCAGCCATCCATACCAAAGATAAACTCAGTGATAGCTTTTGAGACTGTGAGAATTATGTCCTTAGGTAAGGTTGATTATTTTTCTGCAAAATAGTTTGTAGTGAACTTAAATTTCCTGAGCTTGAAACTTACCAGAACATTGTGTCAAGCCCAGTTACCAATTGTTTTAATTATGCTGTGCAACAGAACTTGCCAATAAAGCAAGGTGTAAGATACTGTTACTGCAATAAGCTTGGAAATTTCAGAGAGAAATGCAAAGCACTTTAAGTTTCTAGTCCCCACACACTCATTACCTGTTAATATCATATGAAACTTCTTGACAAATGCATTGTCATGAGCAGTCTGTTTCCATGGGTGTAATATTGGGCAGTTATGTCTAACACAAAGTTAATATTTATCTGTTAAAAGAGTTGTACTACCTTAAAATCGATTCACATTTGTGTATTGCAACTATACATGTATCTAACATTCTGCTGAACCTATCTGTGCATTTATGTGTACAATATGAATATTTTTGCTCCTTTAAGTAGGATTCTTACAGATATTTTGAACCTTTTTTTAGCTAAACATTGTTTTCTTCTTTATTTATGAAAAGCAGAATATTTAGGAGTTTTAAAAAACACTTCCCATTTCTCACTGTATGAGGGAAAAAAATTTTGGGGCGTTATTAAATGTGTTACTGAATGTGTATTTCAAAAAGGGCAGTGCAGAGCATGGCAGAGCAGCAAAGGTAAGAGCAGAGCAAGGTGAAGTGAAGAGAAACCTCTGAAGTTTATTTATAATTGTAAACAGGAAATAAATGAATAAGGTTGAAAACATAAATTATCTGCCGAGCTACACAGAAAAGTATTGACAGTGCAGTATAGACACTTTATGTCAAGCATACTTCATTTTCCGTTGTCAAATCTAATCAGTCACTTGTTGGTATCTATGATACTGCATTTCAGAAATGCAAACTGAGTATAGATAAATTCACTGTATACAAGAATACCATATATCAAAAGATGCACCTACATAGCATGTCTAGTGAAATCATGGAAGCAATGTCCTTCAGCTGGAAGGACAGTGACAAATATTAAAAATGTACCAAGACAGAAATAAAAATACTTGAGCTTGTAACTGACAAAATATTATCCAAAAAATGCCCTGTGTCATCAGTATAAGAATTTCACTCATTTCCTGAAGGTGTGAGTCCTGATCTTGCAGACACTTAAGTACATCCTCAGAGAAGTCCCACTGGGTAGTCTGTAGAACCGATGGTAGTTGAACGAATCCTTTTTTTAGAGGTTACAAATAAATATGGCTGCCACGAGAACATTATATTCATCACTGGTTTATTTTGATGTAGCTAGTCAGTACAAATGAGGTTTACTTAAGGATGAAGGTATCTAACTTGAAGTAGGATCCAAGACCATTGTGAAGGCTTACATACTCCCTTTATAATGTACAGGAGGAATGACATACCTTGAAATGGGAGTGGGAAGATAAGGCTGCTGAGTGGAAGGCAAGCTAGGGCTCTCCTAGGAGAAACAGCGTTAAGAAGAAATGTCCTGAGACTTTCATCCCTTCAGTTCCTGGAGTGACAGTTCTATTCTCAGTGTCTGAGTTAAAACTTGTCAGAAATATAAGAAAAATTGAATTTTGCGACTTCAGCATGAAAAGCCAAGTCAGGGTTGATTCCACTACAGAAATGAAAAGAGAAAGAAGAGCTGGAATAGAGGTGTCACACAGGGGAGGTTTCCCTTCTGTTGATTCTTGTTGGTGTTGGCAGTGGGTAGTGGGGGATAATTCCCAGGAGAGAGACCAGAGACTGTCCCTCCTAGGATGGTCCTTCTCTGTCCTCCCCCAGTTCTCTTCTTCTACAGTGGTAGCCACCTTCCCACACCCTCCAGCCCATCCAAGAGTGGCAGAAACATGGCTCAGCCTAATTTTAAAGACTGCTGGAAGGCAAAGCACATAGAAGAGCTGTGAGCATTTTGTTGCTGTAGCAGTTGGTAATCAGCAATGGTTTATTACCTTACCCCTAGGACCCATACAACCAGTATCCTCCAGGCACCCTCTTAAGAGAGGGCCTGTTATTTATAAAACATAAGAATGGTTCTACCTTTAATTGAAACAATATATATATATATCAAATTTAGTATTTCTCTCTGTGATGGAAAACAAAATCTTCAGTAATTTTTCAAGTATTCTGCTTTTGTGTTACAGAATTGTGATTTGATGGCAAAAAACATTAGCCACTTTTTGTTAAAAAGTTGACTTGAAGCAATTAAAAATTAATGTGACTTTTGAGCTCTTATTTTCTGACCAAGGAATCAGTTTCAAGATATCTGTAGCTCTTTCAGTCACTTCTTGTTAGTCCATTTATATCAGTAAATCTAGCAATGAAAATAATTAAGTAAATCTGTTGTGTTTTCTTTCCTTTTCCTTTTTCTCTTACTACTATTGTTCTCAAAGTTATGTGACTATTATTGAGTGATTATAATTAAATTCTGTAATGAGTAGCACAACCACCATTGCTATAGCTTGCTTTATTTTTCAGAAGTCCTCCCTTTATAAAGGTGAGAGAACACAACAGAATTTTGAATGAAAATGTGAAAGCCCAGACACTTTCTTTCACACATGTGGGTCTTTGGCCCTGTTTGTAAAAACTGCACTGGGTTTTCTGAAATCTTTATTAAGTTTCATTGTAGTAGAAAATACTCACAAGTACTTGCTGGCTCAGGCAAATAGTTTAAAATATGTACTAACTGAAATTTAAAACAGGAACAATTTGTTGTAACATTCTGCTGAAGATGTGCAAAATGCATCATTGTGCTACAGTTCTCTTTTCTCCAAAAGAAATGAACGACATTGTAAGACAAATATCTGTATTAAAATATAACACTTATTTTGTTAAAAGGAACAGATAAAGGACCAAATATTCATGGTTACCAATCATGTTGAGGACAAAGGAGATGTTCTACTTAAATAGCCACATTTTCAAATGACTCTGATTTATATTTATTTATTTTTAATTCATAAACAGAAAAAATGCTCAGGAAAATTCTTTCACACCAGGAAATCAAGGAATCACGGAATCACGGAATTTTCAGAGTTGGAAGGGACCTCTGGAGATCATCTAGTCCAACTCCCCTGCTGACGCAGGAATGCCTACAGCACGTTACTCAGGACTGCATCCAGGCGGGTCTTCTTGAAAATCTCCAGAGAAGGGGACTGCACAACCTCCCTGCGAAATATTGAATCTCATTTTTTTTAGATAATTCTAATGTAAAAGTTACCCCATGATTCAGGTCAATCATAGAGTTTTTTCATGTATGTTTAACATTTTCTTCTTAAAAATGAATTTATAACAATTTACCACAAATACTGCATACATGCTTTTTATTAACAGTTTAATTCACTCTTACAGAAAAAATATTAGGAACTGAAAGTCTGGAATAGAAGTGGTGGGGTTCGGTCTTTTTTTTCCAAAAACATATGTTAAGCTTAATTAAATAAATTCAGTCAAGATGCACAGTTCTATATATTGCTTTGCAGTACAGTATTGTAACACATGACATTTTCACAGGGATGAAATTCCTTGCTTTGGATTTCATGAGGAGTGTTGTAATGTCCATTAGGTCTTTTTCAGCTAAAGTGTGACTTTTACTTTCAGTAAAGAAAACAGGAAGTTTAAAATAAACAAATAGATCAGGATGAATAGATTGTAGAGAAAAGTGCCAAAAGAAAGGGAAGGATTACATTTTTTGTGCTTTTGAAAGTTACTAGATTACAGGGACTGGCAAACAGAATAATTATTTGCATAGGTATCTGACATATGATTATGCCTCAGATGATTTATGTAAGGCCTTGACAGGCTACAGTGATGAGCATGCTAGAAATACGATAGACGGATGAATGGAAGGTACTCAGTGAGGTGAATGTGAATTGGAAAGTCAATATCAATTTGAAAATCAATCAGCAAGAATAAGACTGCTCAGTTTGTGTGCACAAAATACTGGGCTAAGGGCTGTCTATAAAGACGAGGTGGAGATTTCCGAATCCTACAGAAAATATTTTCTCCAGCAGCGTTCAAAAGTCTGCAGTAAAATATGTGTGATTCAATTGTTTATAGCTCAGGAAATCACAATCTTTTCTATACCAGAACCTTCTCTCCCATTGCCAGGAGCCTGCCCCTTCTATCTAGGATTCAGAGGAGAGTCATTTCCCTTTCAGCACCATGAGAAAGGCAGGGTGGCTGTAACTCCCTGACCTCTGGCTGAGAACCCCACCGTAAGCCAATTCTTTAGATAGCTGTTTTGGTGGAGACACTTGGCTGCCCTCATCTCCATGCCACTTTGAAAGGGTTAGCGGGAGAAAAAGCCCCATTGTTCTTATTCCAAATAACCCAAAACATACAAAGCACTCTCAAAAAACTGCACCTATTTATACAGAAAACTACTTAAGGGCACTCATTGTCTCTTAGTGTTTTTGTACAGCCTTGTACAATAGGACCCCACTGACTGAAGCTTTTAAGATTACCTTTAATAGAATGCATCCATAAATATATTAAAGAGCATTAGGGTTAAGAGCCAAGAGCTCTAAACTTAGGAAATATGAGAATTAATGCTGATAGGGCTTAATTTAGGATATACATCACCCATTCATTAAACACTATGCTATTTCTGATCGACTCCTAGCTTTGTTCACTGCTTGGGAAGGCTTACGCTCAGCAAATGAGAAACAGTTCAGTATTTCATTCTATGCCCTTTGTTCAGGATTTGGCACCATGCTTTGTTTACTGCATACCATTTAATTGAGCCTTGAATACAGAATTATAAATATTCTCATGAGTTTTTCTATGGCACCTACTGCTATAGTATTTGAATGTGCCAAAGGAATAATTTATTCATCATCTTGGTATTTTTGTGACATGAAATGTTATTATTCCCATTTAATAAGCAGGGAAGTAAGATCCATGTCCACTTTTTTCAGAAGACTATAGTCATTTTGGATGCCCAACTGAAGATGACCTGATTTGTTAGACAACTTAGTGCATCACAGCATTACTTATCTGAAGCACAACTTGTGTCCAATTCAACAACAGATGTAGGAACATAGTATTTCTGAGAGTCAGGTATGAAACCTTTATGGACACTAAAAAGCACATTCATTTGAAAATCAAGTTCTAGGTGACTTATCTAATACTTTCATTTCCTCAAATTCTTTGCTTCATGTTTACACAATAAGTAGGGGAAGGGTTCCTACGACAAAGCCCTACTCAGAACAATTCTAGCATATTCTAGGAAACAGAGGTTAAACTGTTAGGCTGAGGAGAGGAGGATGAGAAAATGAAAAAGTACAAAAGCTATACAAGAGGAGCTTCATGAAGTTCAGGATGCAGCAAAAAGAATGATAAGAAAGGAAATTATAAGCTTACAAGGTCCATTATGTTTGTTGTCATAAATGATAAGTAAACAGAACTGGAATGAGAAACATGCAGAAAGGAGCTACTTTCACACGCACTCACAGAAGTAGAAGGCTTCCTTGTCTTGCTGCAAAAACACAAGGAATAAATTCTTCAAATTTTCAGTATGGAAAACATGCAAATTACCACTCCATATCTCCTGAACATCCATCTCACAGCGTTTGTATACTAAAATGGAATCTCCTTCCCAGAGCCTTTCAAGTATTAAACACCTTTCCTACAATAATTATCATTAACTTACTGTCTACACTATGTTGCTGGCATTCTTTGCATGCTGAAGAACAGATACACGAAGGTCTGTAACACACAAAGAGTAGCTAAGAAGTGCTCTGTGGTTCATAATCTTATTTTGCTTTCTGTTCTGAGAGCCAGATACAAGCCCAATCTGGGCAGGAGGAGAAGTGAGGAGTTGACCAGCCAGCTCACTTTATAGCATTGCCTATAAAGCTAACATGGTATCAAGAGGGGTACACTGTTAAGGTTTCCTTAGGACCTCTCTCCTTGGTAGGCAGGAATTCTCATCTGGCTTCCCAATTTTAAGATGCCTTTGCCATCTTTAATTCATCTCCTGTTTGTACTTTAGTTTTTTTCCTAAATCGAAATATTCCCAAAACATAAAGGCTTCCAAATGGAAATACCGTATGACTCTAAATGTCAGCTTATTTTCATCTGTCCTGCCAGACTCCAAGTTCTGGAGTCTGATTTCAGTTATATCAATACTATACAATTTGGAATGCATGTGTGTAACGGAAGGATAATGTCTAATGAGGTCACCAGACTCACTTGTATCTTTTAGAATTTTAAATCGAGTTGCCAACGTTTACAGTTTCCTGTGCTTGAAATTTTTAATGTAAGTGCTAAAACTACAAAAGTGATTTCTTGAAGACTACAAAC
Source organism: Burhinus oedicnemus (assembly GCA_008921705.1). Lineage (NCBI taxonomy): Eukaryota > Metazoa > Chordata > Aves > Charadriiformes > Burhinidae > Burhinus > Burhinus oedicnemus. The sequence continues at coordinate 517,978 of VFFE01007914.1, read as the reverse complement.
AGTCTTACTGCAGTTCATGCTATAAATTACAAGTGGGCTATGCTAAAACTGTTAGTGTAGGTAATCAATCCATATCCCATAAGAGGGGATATTTCTTGTTTGAGTGTTAGTCACTCTTTCTAAAAATTCAGTGTAATCTATAGACATAATACTATGCTGGATATTCTTCAAAGCTGCCTAGGGGCATCAATTTTTATGGGAGTTGGTTTACAAAATCCCTAGACATTTTTGGAAAGTCTGAACCATTTTTAACTCCTACAGTATCCAAATAACTGTTATCGTAGTAAGGTATTAAGAAGGTTCTGCTCTCTTAAACTTGCAAAACATCTAATTCCAGCAATGATGCTCAGTAGTTGATTTTACTAAAATTCTCATGTCAGATAATAGATAGATATAACCCAGAATATGGGCCTGTTGGCTTTCTTCCTCTAGGTTATACTTCCCCAGACCATCTAAAGGTACTCTTTCTAATGCAGCCCCCGAAAGGCATTTTAACAGCTATAACGAAAAAGATGTTTTCTTGCTTTAATTAATACATGTGCATAATTTAAAAAATTACTTAGTTGTTGCTTTCATTAGTCTAATTTTTTCTGGTCATAGTGAACACTGCCTATGCAATTTTCCAATTAAAATTACAATTCTCTGACTGTAATTGAAGCTTTATCTAGTGATCCATCAATTCAGTACAGAAAATGATCTGAATGTTACAGCTCGATTACTTTTTCCTAAATAGCCATTGAGGTTATATATTCTATTCTAAATACATCTGCACAAACCTATGTAAAAGAGATTTATTTATTATTTAAACAAAAAGTTAACAAATTACTCAACAGCACATATACAAATCCTCTCAAAAACTAGACCTATTTTCCATCTTTAGAATGTGTACCTCAGATCAACTTCTCAAATATGCCTCAGAAGGCAGTCCATGTTAATTTTTCCCCCTTTTTTTCTCAGTTGACAGTACACTGACAAAGGGTAAAATTACTTTGTTTTCCAAAACCAAAAATTTTATTCATAAATCCAGCTAGTATAATCAGAGCCATTCTTTACTGTTTTCCATTTTTTTCTCTCCTCAAATTTACTAACACTTGGAAAAACATTCAAGCATTTGTTTGTTTCACAAAACTGGGAGTTATTGACCCCTTGCACTTAGGTCTATATCATTTGATGTACTACGTAACATAGAAGCAAGACTCATCAGGGCTTGAGTACGTCATAAAGCTGAAATAAGCTCTTTGTTGCTTGGGGTTCTCAGTCCAAAACAACTATCTATTTATTCATCTATTATTGTGCACATAAACTTACAAAAGCAGGAAAACATATTTCCCTCACTGTAACTGCTAACGTGCTGTTTGGGGGTTTTCATCAGAAACAACACCTTTAGGTGATCTTAGAAACTGTACCCCAGAGGAAAGAAACTAATAGCTTATACTATTAGTAGTACTAGTGTTCTGATACGATCACATTTCAGCATTCAAGACCCTCTGACAGGTACTGTAAATAGGTTCATTTTTAAAGAATATGAAAAGTATGATAGGTATTGTCTGTAAAGAATTACAAGATAATAGATTATGAGAGAGATATGAACTAAAATAGGGAGTTTTTTAAAAGAATAAGGTAACATCCAAAAAAAAATGGTTCCATAATCATGAAGAATAATGTTTCATAATAGTTCATTAGTGAAATGCGGTAAGACATGAGACAGAAATGGAAACAAAACATATATGTATGATGATATATATATATTTTATTTTATTTTATTTTATTTTATTTTATTTTATTTTATTTTATTTTATTTTATATATCATGTATAAGATATGATATGTGCATAAATATGATTTGATATATACATATATTTCTCATATATATGAGAAACAGAGGAAAAAAGATAATAGTCAGTACAACAACAACTAGAAAAGATGAAATTCTGAAAAGTTATAAGGGAAAATAAAGATAGTAGAATAATTCTGTGCTGAAAGAACTACCTAAGAGCAATATTCATTGCAAGCTAGATATGACAAAATTATTAGTAACAGTTATTCAGTAAATAAGAAAAGAAAATATTCATTAAGTACCCCTGCTTAGTATACCAACCAAGAAAGAAGTGAAATGAGAACATGAAGTATAAACTAGCTCTGTAGTGACTGAGAAAGATGTCAGGCACTGTCTATTATCAATTCACAAAAAGCAAAGTGGGGAGAGGTAGTGAGATTATGGTTCCAAACTCAGTAAAATGGCAATACTGAAACAAGATACTGTTGAAAAACTGAGACTCCCTGTTGTTTCCAGAGATTCTTCCAGAGTAACTTAAAACTGCTGTCTTACACGAGTCCAAGTTAAATTCTCATCTTTGTGGCGGCAACAGAGTCTGGCTCCTGCTGAGAGGACCTGATGCCTGTATCTTGTCTCCCTGTGAGGTAGTGACTTCATTTCTCAGAAAAAATGTGAGAGTATATTTTACATTTTAGGATATAAAACTGGTGGAAAATCACAGCACTGCGTACTGCTAAACTTCAAGGATCATCTACCATGAATAAATATATTCAATTAAGATAATATTCAAGAGTCCTTAAAAATTGGCTGAGGAAATGTCTGTTCCTCTGATGTTCATTTTAATAAATCTCCAAACAAGAAAATTCCAGCAGCTTGAAGAAATGTTAATCTGCCATATTCAGTAGGTGGTAAGCCTTATATCAGTCCTAAGCAATAATGGAAATGCTGGTATAAAATTCACTGATAAGGAATTCAGTGATAGGAATACAATTAATGCCAGCCAAAGTGGTTTTACATAAATTAAATCTAGTCAAATAAACCTGATTCTAATGTTTGATTAGATAACAAATTTGGCTGAAACGGTAAATGTGCAGATGTCATATATTCAGACCGTGATAGGCATATGACACAGTGTGGCCCAGAACTCTGATTAACATTACGCAATACCAATAGATCACATAAGAAATCAATCCAACAGATGGATCTCAAGGGAGTATATGTCAACTGGGAACAGGCACTGAATATGTGTTTCCAGTAGAGCTCCATAGGGATTAGTTTATTTGACATTCAACCTTCATGCAGCATTCTTAGCAATGGTCCAGAAATAAACAAAAATCATGGATAAAACTGATGGATGATGCACAGATTGGAACAATGACTAATAAAGGTGAAGACATGGAAATGGGTTTGATGTGTGATTTTTGAGTTAGATGGGCCCACTTACACACAACCAGAATCAGCAGAATCAAATAAGAAGTCAAACATCTTGTAGCAAGCAGTGCAGGAAATTTCTATGAAAGACAGGGCTCTATAATGAAAATCGAGATTCCAGAGAGGATATAAGAGCCATAGTGGACAAACAACTTAATGTCTCTTGTCAGTGAGATGCTGGCAAAGAGACTAATAGGAAAAGCAGAAGCGAGACGTTGAATTTCTCTCCCTTATAAGATTTAGAGAGGTTCAATATTGGAATGCCATTCACAATTCTTATGCTCCCACTTTTTAAAATAATGGTGCAAAATTTAACCATTTGCACGAATTCAGCAAAGTGACACAACAAACTGTGTGAATGATGGAATTCCTAAAGCTTTAGAAAAGGAGGCTTAAGTGCTTATAAGAACAAGATAGAGATGTGAGCTCATTACAGCATAGCTGTATTTCCAAGGGAAGAAAACAGCACGGATCAACAGGTTTCTTAATTTGGTAGGCAAAGACATTCGATTTTGTTATATCCAGAGCCAGTGCCTAGAAACTGAAACCAGCCAAATTCAAATGAGAAACAAGGCAAAATATTTAATGGCTATAGTTATAGATAGATCCTAAATAGGAATCTTCTTACTATGAATAACCTCTTTCTTGGTCCAATGCCATCTATTTTTTCTTCCTTTTCTCCCTCCTCATCATTTGTTTGAAATACTGAAATGTTCCATCTGGATAGATATTCATATATTTCCACCCTTATTAAAATAACAGAAAACAAAGTTACCTAGAAAGCCAAATCAGACTAATCTTTAAGGTAAACTGCTGCAACTCAGATGTAAATATTGGAGTAAATGATGACAAACTTTTAAAACCAATAAGCTGTTTTAAACATTTTGAAAAACATCAGCATGTGAATTCTGAACAGAAGATGAATATTTGATGGACATTTTAGGATAGCAAGAGGATAAAAATATCAAGTTCTTATTAAGTTATATTAAAAAGGTAAGACAAAACTGTATTTCTACAACACTACAAATCATTTTAAAAGTGCTAGAGGAAATTCTCCTTTCCCAGATCCAGTCTAGCTTCACCACCTTGCTCTCTGTCTCTGTCAAACCTAGTCCTAAACCCTAAGCATAGACTGAGCCTTAGGCGAAGCCCCCAGGCAAAGTGTCTCACAGCCAAGTTCTCTGCACCTTACACTTTCTTTTCATAGCCCCTTTTCCAGCCTCACTCCAGCTGCACCTCTGGTTTTTGTCTCTCTCTTATTCCTAATCTTAACTTAACTCTAACCTTAAATCAAAGGTATTCAAAACCAAAGTCAGTACAAGGTGACACAAAATAACTCCTGAACGCTGCTTATAATAAAACAGACATTTTCATATTTCAAAACCGCACTCATAGGCTTGGGGGATTACTTTAGTATTGTTGCTATTTTAGATCAACAGCTCTACATATCCTCAGGAAAAAAAATTATTATTGCATTGCTTAGAGAATATGATCAGGGTTTCAGATACACTGTGACAGTCTTTTTCCATTCTTAGAAGTGGCAATTACACAGATAGGTCATCCTTATATCCTGTGAATATTTGATCTCAGGTTACAAAGCCATACTGAAACAATGACTATGACTTCATGCAGAACAATGGTCACTAGAAGCGACTCTTCAAGACAATATCATCACGTACCCTAGCATAGCATTTATTGTTAATCAGAGAGGTAATCCTTATTCAAGTGTTTACTAGTAAAAATACATAAATCTTTCTCAGTTTTGGAGAAATTCTGTTCTGTAAAACTTATGTTCTTTTATATTTTCTGGTCTTAGCTTACCTTTAAATATTAACTTATCAGAAATTGCTGACAACAGTGAAGAGGCCAGTGCTTTCTATGAGAACAAAGTCAGACCAGTGTGGGATAAAGAAGGCTGGAGAATTCTCTGACAAAATCGGTCCACACTGAATCTTCTTACCAAAGTCTTCCGGTTTCAGTCTTTAGCTGGAAAAGTTGTCTCACGTTCCATATGCAATTTCTGCTCAGAGTGAATCAATCATCTCAAAAATTTTGTGATGTGAGGAATCAGACTTGTGAGAAACTGAAGCTGCAGATCTCAGATCCTCATCTAATTCATGAAAAGAAGGCCCTTGTGTTTGTTTCCTACATATTAATGGATGCTGATGACTATTCTATGGTCCAGTGTGCCTTTTCTGTGCGGTTTGGCCCTTTTTTTTTTTGTATGAATTCTGAGAGCTTCATAATAGGATACACCTTGAAATCATTAGAATTAGTGGGACAAAAAAAGCATCTTCCTGTCTCATTTTCATTATAAATTGCATTTGAAAATCACTCCCAATTTTTTACAGAACAAAAGATTTTCACTTATAAATCTGTAATAATTTTTTCATCTGCATGGAGGGGGTTCTCTGCTTATGAATTCATTCTTCCTAGAAAATACAAGTTGGCTCTTTCCCATTTAGTATCTGTTATGCTACATTTTTTGGCCTATGTTTGACATGATGAGCAGCAGCTGAAAGAGGCATAATTATAAAGGATTCTATGCTTGTTGATTAAAATAGAATTATTTGCATGACAATATATCCTGGAGAGGTAGAAACCAAGAATGAGGGTAAGCCTGACTTAAACTGGTTGCTGCTTGGTGTCTGCTTTAAGATGACCAGAGTCACCCTTCATGCTCTGACACACATAAAGACCAGAGGCACCGTTCAAATGCCAGCTGAAATGCCCTACAGTATTTGATATGGGGATGACAGAGATGACACAGGAGAGAGTTTCATAGCTCTGTGGTTGTAGGATTTGGATGTTTGTTGGGATACCCTGGACTGCCTCTATTGGCACTAGATGACTATGTTTAAGAAACTGCGCTGAGCCCTAGATCTCCATTAATTCCATTAACTGAAAATCAGTCACTTACTGCACATGTGGATACTTACCAAAAGACACCTACAGTTAAGCGTCTTAATCTGGAAATGAATGCCAGTTCAAATCACTATTACCATGAAATTACCAGCCTGTTTAGATTAAATGTGTAAAAGGTGAAACATTTTTGATACATACAAATTCCTTCAATGAGTCCCAAAATCTTTATGTATGGAGTCAGGGACTAGCAGGTAGGTAGTAGATTGACTGTCTGAGCTACATGTGTAGGTAAAGTCTTACCTAGGTCTTGCACTCCTGAGACTGAGCTCCTGATGAAAATGGAAACCTCATGGAATAAGCCTGCCTATTTGGGTCACGAACCTAATGAACATTCACAAGTGGATGTTTCAGAGGGAAAATCCCTCCCTGTTTGGGGAGAGGTCAGACATGTGGTAAGATCCTCAGAAGATATGCCTTGGTGTTAGTATTCCCACCGACAAACAGTGAGTCTTTGCTTCTAGAACTGTGGTAGGATCTTTTAGTGAAATTCTTGCACAAAAAAAAAAAAAAATATTTTGTTCACTCCATTTCATTCTGAGAAATTATAGAACTTTTGGTTTTTTTTTTCCAGGAAGAAATCAATGAAGAGAAAGAAAAGAAAACAGAGTTTTACAGTGACAGGCTCTAAAGAAATATAACTATATAGCCATCAGTACATACATGTACTTCTTAAAAAGAGTGAAATGTATGAAAAGCTATTGGGAAAGGGAACGTTGGGACACAATCCCATTTTTATAAGTCTCTTTCATTCTAAAGTTACTGTGCAAAAGAGAAACCTATTCTTATTTGCTGTTCTGGTGTTAGCACATTCACAGAATTGTATTTAAAACTCATTATTTTCTGTTCAACACAGATAACGATATTATGCAATTGCTTTTCTAAGCATTGCAGCTATAGACAAGCTTCAGTTCGGTTACACAATTCTCTATTTCATGGTTCTTCTTGAAACATCAACTCATGGAGCCGTGAATTTGTGAAAATTGCCACTACCTTTACATCAGCATCATATCCTTTATAAAAATAGAAGAGTGGACAGAACTATCCACTAACTAAGCTGCCATTGTTGAAGAGAATGGTTTGAAAAATCTTCTGGCAATTGCAACACTGCAATTGCTAAAAAATAAGACTATAAAACATCCTGTGATATTTTGAGGCTGAGACCTGAATTGGGAGACACATGAGACATCTAGTTATTGTAGAAATTGTGCTTGAGACTTGCAATATTGAGTTTTTAATAGTACCTTCTGTAAGCTTAATAATTCTAAATGAATTAATTAAGTGTATCACAGATCAATTAGTAGAAGTCTAGTTGAAAATCAAGCAGATTCTTTATCGTTCTACACTTGGAAAATGTACACACATATTTAAAACAATTTTCAAATAAAATCCAGTTACTTTTGTGCATGCGAATTTCAGAATAATTGGACATCGATAATGAACACATTTGTGAATACTTTATGTATTAGAACACTTCAGTGAGTGTGTGAAAAGCCTCATTTTTTGATTTTTTTTTGTCCTTCTAGAAAAAACCTAAGACCAACAATACAAAATAGATTTTAAATTGTCATATAAGAACATGACAAAATAAGTTTAAATACTAATGATGACAGCATAGGAATTTTAGATTACTCTGCTCTTCGTTCAAAATTCATTGGAAAGAAATGTAAACTTTGCATTACTTTTTTTTTAGCAAGGTCATAATGAGCCGAAGCAAACATATTTTATAACATTAAAAATAGAACAGGCAGAAGAAGCTCGGAGGTTTATATCCAGAGTAAAGAGAAACAAAGGACCCAACATAGGAATTCTTCAGAGAAATGTTGCTACCATAACTACCAAGCACAGTACGCACACAAAAGCAAAATGACTTGGGATGACACATCTGTGGAAATAACATTTCTGAGATATCATTACTCATGTCACCTTTATTTTTATTAAAATCTTAGCTTGAGTGCATTTGTGAAAACTATGAAATAAAGTTCATATTCTGGCAGCTCTTAAAAAAAACTACCTAATGTCTAGTTTCTAGTAATTTAAGAATACCAGCCTAAGAAACAGATGGCAAAATAGCTCAATATCCTTTGGAAAATCTTCCATTAGCGTTAAAAGCTACACCTGCTGAAATGTGTGATCTTACTTTAAATGTAGAAAAGCATTAATAGGAATGTACAGCAGTGTGGTTATATCTCTTAATTGGTATACCCTAGTGGAAACAAACATGCTAATTAAGCGATCATCCTGATTATAAGAGCCTGATAGGAATACACAGTGCTTGGAGACATTCATTTCTATTTCAGCAATCGCTTTAAAAATAATTATAGTAAGATGCTTGAAATATTTAAATTATATAAAGGTAAGTGACTCATTACAGAGCACAGAACGAACATAAAGGGAAAAGGATTGCAGAGAGAGAAATTTGTGATACAGAACAAAGTTACAGCTTCAGTTTCCTCTATGGAGTGCTGTGGACAATACCAAACAGTCACTTTGATTTGACTAGGTTTGTCATTTTTCTACTCGTTAGACAGTGAAATTCATTACATTAAATGTATTTTCTGAACTCATTTGGTTGAAGGCTTTACTTTAATCCAGGTGCCAATCTAGAAATTAATTTCAAAGTTCTTTTTCAAAGCTCCTACTGCAACATTAATCCAGAACTCTTGGTTCAAATTCTTCTTATGCTCCTTTGGGGTTTTACAACAGCACTCAATGAAATTTACCTCCATACTTGTCCTGGTTTGAGTGACACAGAACTAATTTTTAATGCCGAGAAAACTGCACTTTTAGAAAACTCTAGTGTCTGAATTTGCGAAAATATTTACTTTACAGTGAGCTATGGTCTGTGGGTTTTAAGGTCTCAGTGTTTTTTGAGCTCGCCAGGTGCAGGGATGAGAAGGAGAAAGACCCAGGCACTTGGCCCAAGCTGGCCAACAGGATTATTTCATACCACGAACATCACATTCAATATAAATTAGAAAGGTTGCTGCAAAGTGCTCTATCCCTTAATGGCTGCAATCCTGAGAATTTCTTGTGCTGGTGTCATAGCTTCACTTCCTCCCAAAGCCATAGCGCTTGTGGTGTCCTACATTTGCTGTCCACTGCTGGGAGTGCACAGCTTCCTACTGATAGAATGGGCTGAGTATAATCCTTGTATACTTCATATTGGTATCGGGATCAATGTTGGTTCTTTAGTGTTAATAATGTTAATTATCTAGTCTTATTCTATTAAATCTGTTTATATTTCAACCCCTGCGTTTCCTTGTTTTTAAAGGCTTATTAAATCCAGTATTTTGTAGGAGGTTGAACATACTACCGCAAGTCGATATCCAAGTGGCAAGCAGTGGCAAGTGGTGTTCCTCAGGGGTCAGTATTGGGACCGTTATTATCTAACGTTTTTGTTGGTGATGTGGCTGTTGGGACTGAGTGCACTCTCAGCAAGTTTGCCGATGACACCAAGCTGTGTGGAGTGGTCGACATGCTAGAGGGAAGGGATGCCATCCAGAGGGACCTTGACAGGCTCGAGAGGTGGGCCCATGCCAACCTCATGAAGTTCAACAAGGCCGAACACAAGGTCCTGCATGTGGGTCAGGGCAATCCCATGCACAAATACAGGCTGGGCGGAGAATGGATTGAGAGCAGCCCTAAGGAGAGTGACTTGGGGGTGTTGGTGGACGAGAAGCTCAATGTGTGCTCAAAGCCCAGAAGGCCAACCACATGCTGGGCTGCATCAAAAGAAGCGTGGCCAGCAGGTCAAGGGAGGTGATTCTGACCCTCTACTCTGCTCTCATGAGACCCCACCTGGAATACTGTGTCCAGCTCTGAAGCCCCCAGCATAAGGAGGTTATGGACCTGTTGGAGCAGGTCCAGAGGAGGGTCACGAAGATGATCAGAAGATTAGAGCACTTCTGCTCTGAGGACAGGCTGAGAGTTGGGGTTGTTCAGCCTGGAGAAGGAAAGGCTCCAAAAGAGACCTTATAGCAGCCTTCCAGTATCAATGGGGGAGAAATCGATACCTTCAAGTGCATCTACACCAATGCACGCAGCATGGGCAACAAACAGAAGGAGCTGGAAGCCATTGTGAAGCAGGATAGTTGTGATATAGTCGCCATCACAGAAACATGGTGGGATGACTCTTATGACTGGAATGTTGCAATGGATGGCTATAAGCTCTTCAGAAAGGATAGGCAGGGAAGGTGAGATGGTGGGGTGGCTCTATATGTTAAGGAGTGTTTTGATTGTATAGAGCTCAATGACTGTGAAGGCGAGGTCGAGTGCTTATGGGTAAGGATGAGGGGGAAGGCTAACAAGGCAGATATCCTATTGGGAGTCTGTTATAGAGCACCCAATCAGGATGAAGCAACAGACGAAGCATTCTACAAGCGGCTGACGGAAGTCTCACAGTCCCTAGCCCTTGTCCTAGTGGGGGACTTTGACTTACTGGACATCTGCTGGAAATACAACCCAGCAGAGAGGAAACAGTCTAGGCGATTCCTGGAGTGTGTGGAAGATAACTTCCTGACACAACTGGTAAGTGAGCCTACCAGGGGAGGTGCCTTGCTAGACCTGCTGCTCACAAATCGAGAAGATCTGGTGGGTGATGTGGTGGTCGGAGGCTGTCTTGGGCTTAGCAACCATGAAATGATAGAGTTCTCAATTATTGGTGAAGTAAGGAAGGGGGTGAGCAAAACCACTACCATGGACTTCTGGAAGGCAGACTTCAGCCTGTTCAGGACACCTGTTGAGAGAGTCCCTTGGGAGACAGTTCTGAAGGGCAAAGGGGTCCAGGAAGGCTGGACACTCTTCAAGAAGGAAGTCTTAGAGGCACAGGAGCAGGCTGTCCCCATGTGTCTTAAGATGAACTGGCGGTGAAGACGACCAGCCTGGCTGAGCAGGGAGCTCTTGCTGGGACTCGGGGAAAAAAAGGAGAGTTTACCACCTTTGGAAGAAGGGGCAGGCAATGCAAGAAGAGTATAGGGATCTAGTTAGGTCATGCAGAAAAAACATCAGAAAGGCAAAAGAACAGCTAGAACTTAATCTGGCCACTGTCATAAGAGATAACAAAAAAGGTTTTTACAAATACATTAACAACAAAAAGAGAGCCAGGGAGAATCTCCACCCCTTATTGGATGCAGAGGGGAAGATTGTCAACAAGGATGAGGAGAAGGCTGAGGTACTTAATGCCTTCTTTGCCTCAGTCTTTAATAGTAAGACCAGTCATCCTTGGGGTATTCAGCCCCCTGAGCTGGAAGACAGGGATGGAGAGCAGAATAATCCCCCCATAATCCAAGAGGAAGCAGTTGGTGACCTGCTACACCAACTGGACAGCCACAAGTCTATGGGCCCAGATGGGATCCACCTGAGAGTGCTGAGGGAGCTGGCAGAGGAGCTTGCCAAGCCACTCTCCATCATTTATCAGCGGTCCTCGTCAACAGGGGAGGTCCCAGATGACTGGAGGCTTGCCAATGTGACACCCATCTACAAGAAGGGCAGGAAGGAGGATCCAAGCAATTATAGGCCTGTCAGCCTGACCTCAGTACCAGGAAAGATCATAGAACGGATCATGCTGAGTGCACTCATGCGGCATGTGAAGGACAACCATGGGATTAGGCCCAGCCAGCATGGGTTTATGAAAGGCAGGTCCTGTTTGACCAACCTGATCTCCTTTTACGACCAGGTGACCCACCTGGTGGATGAAGGAAAGGCTGTGGATGTTGTCTACTTGGACTTTAGTAAGGCCTTTGACACAGTCTCCCACAGCATTCTGCTAGAGAAGCTGGGAGCCCGTGGCTTAGACAGGTGTACTCTTTGCTGGATTAAAAACTGGCTGGATGGCTGAGCCCAGAGAGTTGTGGTGAATGGTGTTAAATCCAGCTGGCGGCAGGTCTCAAGTGGTGTTCCTCAGGGCTCAGTTTAGGGGCCAGCCTTCTTTAATATCTTTATTGATGATCTGGACGAGGGGACTGAGTGCACCCTCACTAAGTTTGCAGATAACACCAAATTAAGCAGGAGCGTTGATCTGCTTGAGGGTAGGAAGGCTCTGCAGAGAGATCTGGACAGACTGATCGATGGGCTGAAGCCAACTGCATGAGGTTTAACAAGGCCAAGTGCCGGGTCCTGCACTTGGGTCACAACAACCCCAGGCAACGCTACAGGCTTGGGGAGGAGTGGCTGGAAAGCCGCCTGGCAGAAAAGAATCTGGGGTTCCTGGTGGACAGCCGGCTGAACATGAGCCAGCAGTGTGCCCAGGCAGCCAAGAAGGCCAATGGCATCTTGGCCTGTATCAAGAACAGTGTGGCCAGCAGGAGGAAGGAATTGATCGTGCAGATCAGTCATGTAGATGTGGTGCTTAGAGACATGGTTTAGTGGCAGACCTGGTAGAGTAGGGTCAATGGTTGGACTAGATGATCTTAGAGGTCTTTTCCAACCTAAATGATTCTATGATTCTATGAAAGGGGCCTACAAGAAAGCTGGAGAAGGACTTTTTACAAGGGCATGTAGTGATAGTACAAGAGGTAATGGCTTCAAACTGGAATAGGGTAGATTTAGATCAGATCTCAGAAAGAAATCTTTTGCTATGAGAGTGGTGAGGCACTGGAACAGATTGTCCAGGGAAGTTGTGGAGGCCCCATCCTTGGAAGTGTTCAAGGCCAGGTTGGATGAGGCTTTGAGCAATCTGGTCTAGTAGGAGATGTCCTTGCCCATGGCAGTGGGGTTGGAACTAGGTGATCTTTAATGTCCTTTATGACCCAAACCATTCTATGATTCTATGATTCTATGAAATTGAGTCTTAAACTCACATAGAACCAAGAGAAAGAAGAAGTTTCTGCAATATTACTAACAATATTAATCTCCTGCTATTAAAAAAATTCCAGCAGCTAGCACAACGTAACATTTCTGATAACAGTTTTATTCCTTACTGTAAGTAGAGTAAAATAAGTACGGCTCTGCTTAGCCTTTTCTCTGTTATGTGTCAACAAATAATAAAAAGTATTGTATTTATATCCAGTACCTCACAAAACACTTAACACTTACCTTTGTGGTCACGAGCAATAGAATTTCTCATTAACTGGCATAAAATAATACCCTTCTCTTTTTTCAAGTTGAATGAATAGAGTAAGGCTTTAAGAATCCTAACACTTTTCTTTGGCAGCTCCTTTCCAGTCCTACTCCAGCTGCACCCTGGGCTTCATAACTATGTGTCTCAACCCTCATCTCAATGCTTTCCTGAACGGTAGGAAATCCACTCAGTACAGCCTGAGCTTTTGAGAGTCTGCTGGAAGCTTCCTCTTTAATATTTCAGGTATAATTTGCTATAAAGTGAGATCTAAGTCTTTATGTTTCTACTTAATTCATCTGTTATTTCTATTTATTTTAAGCGAAGTAACAATAGATGAAAACACAAACAGAATCTTACTCTTTGGTTACCAGGATTGGCATATAGAATACAAGATACAGTATGTATGAGACTGCAGAGATATGGGATTACTCTCTACTTGTGTAAAAGGGTGAAAGATCTCTGAGCACAAAATAGTTGCTGAATCACCAGATTTAAAGTGAGTCAGATAATATAAATGCAGAACAGTAAAGTACCAAGCAACTCCCCCTGCTACCCTTGTTTTGTAATTGCTTATAAGGCCTCAAGAAGTCCATAATAGCTTTGAGGTTCCTTTTCTGAACTTCAGGTCTGGAAATCTCCCTGTCAAATTTTCGTGTTTTCCTTAAAAAGTATTCAGAACACTGAGTGATCAGATTCTGTCAGTCATTAATGTGATTTGTGACCCCTTGACTTTACAGCATATATAGGTATAAATGCATGTGTGTTTGTCTCTCTTTAATTATACATATACCTGCACATATACACATGTATGTATATCTATAGGTATATGTATATATAGAAAGTTGAAGCTCTGAGAAGTTAATGAATATACCACAGTACAATTTAGGAGTACTAAGCCAAACAGTGCAGGAAAGAAAAAGTCCTACACCAGCATCTGTGCTGACAGCTTGTGCGTATCATTCCAGCCTGTTGCAATGTAAAATGCCTGGCTCTTCCTGCATACCTAAAAGACAGGGTTTACAATGAAAGCACCACAGACCTTTGGTACATGTGTCGGTAGCAGGACAACAGGGCACTTGCTGTAATAAGAAAACCAATTGAAGAGACTCCTTGTACAGCTGAGTGACGGCACTAGAATTTTCAGTGTTCAGATGTAATTAGAAAACAGCTGTGAAGGAAAATCAATTGTTCCTGGTCGTCAATGGCTAATTTTCCACAATCAGAAGAAAGAATGCAATATGACATCTTTGAAATGAGCAAGTAATTGTTTTTCCTTTGTTTCTTGTTTTAACATTTCTCCATTTATTTGTGCTAGCTATCCTGTATTTGCTTCAGGACTACTCTTAAAATTCTTAGATTCTCCTAATTGTATTTAAACCCTGTTTAGCTGTAAAAACCAGTCTTTTACAGAGTTCTTTAAGGTGATGATTTGTGATTCATGAAGGAAGAGTTGAACAAATGCTTATAAATTACTCTGTGATGGTTTCATAACAGAAGACTTGTTAAATGAAAAAAGTTGAATCCCATCAACGAAATTGCACACTGATTAATATTAATAAGTATTTGACCCATCAGAGGACTAAAGTCTTCAGATTCTTTGTCCTGATCTTCGAAATGCCTTTGAGATACACCTGTATTCTAATATGCTAATTTTCTTTTTGTTGACATTACCATGAAAAGGGTAGGGGGTGAAGAGAATTGTGTCTGTCACGTAGTGTGAGTTACAGATTGCAGGAGGAACCTCTGCAATCCAAATCATGAGATCGAATTACAACAAGTTTGAATTCTGGCAGGAAAATACGAGTTTTAAGTTATTATTATTTGTATTATACCAGTGCTGTTAATATTGATTTAATCTTACACAGTGACAGAAACTGAAATGCCAGGAGTGATAGCTGTGCTGAACTGTTTTGAGCATGTAAAATGGTGTGGTGTTCGATTAAATCACCCTTGATTCATTTGTTTATCTTATGCTGCACTGTAAATTTGATCTCTCATTACGTGATTTGGATCTTAATTTACATGGGGTTCGAGATGGGAAAGCAAACCGCACATGTTTGCAGCAATATTCCCGTGACCCCTTGTTGGTTTGAGGGAACGGTCACTCAGAGAGAGAAACGTTCCCGTGAGTGTGCATTACAGAGGCCTACACAGCTCTGCAGGGCAAAAACCAACCCTGCTTTTGTTGTGTGTTTGTACGGTGCTCAGCCCAGCGCAGACCTGATCAATAATTTGAACCCTGAGGAGCTAATTCCGCGCAGCCGACTATCGAGACACCATGTTAGCAGACCTTCGGGAGCAGGCCAGGAGCGATACCGTGCCCACTGCGTGTGCCACTGTCGCAAAGGCTTCCTGCTCGGGCAGGGGCAGCAGCTGCCGGCGCCGGAGCGCTGCCTTTTGGCATTAACACCCAGCTGCATGCTATAAAACTGCACTCACCTCCGGAGGGTAAGCCGAGGCACAAGCTCATGTAGCAAGCGTGTCTTAATCACATTTTTAACTTTCTTCCTCAGTCATTACGGCTGCTCTACAGACTGAGGGCTGTGATTGTGCCTTCAGCCCTTAAGTCAGATGCCAGGGACCCAGAGCTGGACCTATTTTGTGTTCATTTAATGGCTGTAGACAAGATTCTGCTGAACACAGACATTCTGAAAAAGGTATTTAACTACAAAGGTGTTAAAACCACCTTATAGAATAATAATAAGGAGCTGCAACTGCCATATTTCTTTGGGAAAAAAGCAAAACGCTTTCACAGCTTCCAAACTAGTCTGCCAGAAAATTTCCTATTCGTGGCTTTGGGCTTCATATACAAAATATTATTGTAACAGCATTCATTTAAACACTATATTCCTTCAGAATTTTGGGGTAGCAAAATCTAGAGAGATGCTTAAAATCCAGACAAAACCATAAAATATTTTCAGAGTATTACTCAGGACAGGTATACTGCCATACGTAAGTTTCTACCTAGGAGTTTTAAGAGACTATCTTTCCTTGGCAGGATGCATAGAAATCAATGAAATAAATCTGAGGCACAGTCTATTCATGTAGTCAGAATAGCGGGACTAACTTTAGAGAGCACATAAAACACTGGCAGTGGAGTTACTTTTTGGATAAAAGCTCTAAATGTCAACTCTCCTACTTACGGCAATTTTATATCACTGGTCATTCTGTAATTGTGAGGAGGTTTCTCCTAGTTTACATCAACATAGATGAAATGAAAATAAGGGTCAAATGGTTTCACAGATTGAGTAATTTATTTCCCTGTGGCAGCCTCATAGCCAGACCAGGCAGACAGAAACGAAAGGTTGCCTCATCCAGCAGTTCAGTAACCTCCCTTAAACGAATCTGGTGATCTCAGTCCTGTTCCCAGGGGATAAGTGTTTCCTGACAATAAGTAAGCAAACAAACAAATAAATAAATAAATAAATGCCATCACAACTGGTACTCTTGCTGAGAAGTCTCTATAAAGGGGTCAACAGTAAGGCCGAGGGCTGAAGGGACACAGAGAACAAGCTATTATACCTTCTAGGCAGTTTCTCAACTTGAGGATAGTTAATGAGGCAGCAGGATGGCAGGGAAGGTGGTGGAGCTGCCCACAACTCTGTCTCTATCACAAACAACCTTTTAGGGACATTGAATTTACATGGAAATTCTTTTCAAGCTGAAAATAGAGCAGAAAGAATTTTTTTAGATGAGTGAAAAGAGCTATTTGAAATGCTTAGTATGAGTTCAGTAAATTGTTTCCCTGATTGGCAAACTATGGACAAGTGTGAAGGTTAAAAACCTAAAGAGGGCATTATTTGGGGGAACAACAGTGGCTTTAGGAGTGTGAACAGGTGATGAGTAGTGGCAGAAAGTGGTTCTGATCTGCAGAATTTGAAAGAGAATTTATTAAGACACTGTTTTGTAACTTAAAAAAAAAGTCCTGTAGAATAAATATGCAAGAGAAGAGGGCAAGAAAGAAGAAACACTGTCCTGATGGCTTCCAGTGAGAGGTGCAAAGAAGGGAGAGGGTTCAAGCAGGTATGACATGGGATGAAACATTCAGAATTGAAACAAAGAGCAGAAAAAGTAAGATCTAAGAGACAACAGAAAAAATCACCCGGAAACACAGAAGTTTAGATGGGTTAAATAAAAGGAAGACTACTGAGCCAAGCAAGATTTTAAGTAAAATGTAGGATCTCTTAACTTTAACATTTTCCTTGATTTTTACATTCCACTACTTTATTTCCAACACTAGCACAGCTAACGTATCTAACTAAAAAGAGATGTTACTATTCGTCATACAATTAGTAGTGCAGGGGAGGGGATACTAACAGTTTAGCAACAAAATTTGAAAAACTTTGACATTCTAGAACCGAGATCCAGCCCCAAACTTCTCCAGACTCATCCATGTTAATCCTTCCTTCTTCTTGCTATGTGTTTTCGACCTCTGAGCCTTTTGCAGGTGACGGCATTAAGATTCCAGAAGGCATAGAGGAGCATTGAAATTCCCTGCAAGCTCTGAATCTCTCTCCATTGATCAGTGTGTCAATCCATGATGCAGTCATGCACAGATGTTACACAACAACAGCAGCAGGTTACAGAGCTCTAAAAATATTTGGATTTAATTGAAAAAAAAAAGGTAGATGTTTTCAGCTCTTTATTTAATGCCACAGCTTCCTCTTTGGCATAAAGCAGTGGCTGTTGTAGCTAGAAGGTGGCTTATTCTTTTTGGAGACTACAGTTGATTCACAGAGAATTTGAAAGGGGCAAAAAAAGGAACAGAAAACATGACATCTGAAAAATAGTGTAGACAGAAGAAGAAGGAGGAAAGCAGACACTTGAGAAATTTTTCAAGCATGATTCTTTGTCTTCTTGAACTCTGATTTAAAGGTTGCTTAGCAACAGTGGCAGTAACAGCTGGGACACCCTTGATCTTGTTGTGTAAACTATTAAAAATAGGTGATGGAAAGTGGCACCATGGAAACAATGACAATTCTGAAGCAGGTGTCTGCAGTGCTGCTTTTCAGCTTAATGTCAGGGGTGTAAATTACAGAATTACTTTCTCCCTTTAAGCTGAATTTTTAGGAAGGAAGGAATCTTTATATCGCAAAATTAAATAAGACTGAAGATAGCATTATCCCATTCTGTGGCACTGACTTCTGATTACTGCTTTATATAATTTCTTGCCAGAACCGTTACAGGATCTTCATTTCCAGAGACTGAGGTCATTTCACTTAACTGAATTACTGAAGCAGTCCTTCAGCAAGGGGCATAACTGGTATGTACAGTATTAACCTCAGCTATGAAAGAATCATAACCTTGATCTCAGCTGGACAGTTTAGCTAAAGCCTCACCCCGAATTACCATTATTAAAATCATAATATGAAAATGCTTACCTTTTATGTGGTTGATAATCATACCTAGGATTAATAAACATAGAGAATGGAATCAGCAATGCTTATTCTGAAAACATTTAGAGACCCAGGGTCAAGATTTTTTTAATATGACTAGTAAATCTAGGGCATGCAGAAGAGGACCAATTCTCAGAAACTGTAATTGTCTGCCATTTGAAACAGGCTCCTTTTAAGGCTCTTAAATTCAATGTCCATGTTAAAGCAAGCAAAATTTTTTTTAAAAAGTGGGACAATATCTTTTATTAGCCTAAGATTATTCAACGTGAATAAAACACTCTGTTTTATTAGCGGCATTTTTATGCATTATTAACTTAAAATATTACAAAAGAGAAAAATTGTCCCTGGCCTATGGCATAGTTGTATTTTACATAGATTTATTTTTTTTTTAGCTGTAACAAGAGGTAAAGGGAGTCAAACATTCAAAAAAGACTCAGAGGTCTATGTTATTTTGACGTCTCTGTCCTTATTCTATCATGGGGGGTACTTGCATTCTGATTGACTAATAATCACCAATTGCACAACTGAAACAAATAACTGCCTGGAAAAAGAGCATAAGGAATTGTCTCTCTGGCCAATACAACTGTAGCTATGAATCTAAATACCAACTACTGAGGATATTCTGACTGAGTGAAACAACTTCATCTCTTTACTGCAATAACTTTGAAGAATTTGGCTTAACTTTTTAACACTGCTTATGAAGTTGAAAACTATTGTCTCCTTTGAGCATCTTTCCTGCTGCTGAGATTTGTACATTGCTAAAGCAGCATCTTGTATCAGCGTTGCTTTTTCTTATCTTGGAATAGAGAAATTAGGGACTAGAATGCATAATTTTAGTATTATGTTGTAGTACACTGTACTGTTATTAGAAGATATTCTGAATCCCAAGCTGAGACAGGCTACAGCTGACATGTAACCGCATTACTTTCCAAGGAATTAACTTCTACTGTAACCTGGCTGGAAAGTAAATTGTGGGTATAAACCTTATACATTTTGGTTTACAGCAAATTTGATAGAAACCTTTACTGCATTCTTGGTTGGGTGGGCAAACCAACAGTGTAGGGTAGCATGAAAGTTACAGACTGTTTCTTCTAATCTAATTTAGTCTTACATACTTTCATACATTGTTAGAACAATTACACACAGAGGCACATTCAAATAGTCAAGCTGACAGTGGCCTGTATGTGAAAGAATGTATTAAACCTTTGTGCTCAGCACACATTTCTTCAGACTCTTCTGCAGTGTGCAAGAATGATGTACTAGCCAAGCAGATAGACCTGTCTTCCGGACCTCCATGAATTAAGCTAAGTGCCAGAACTGACTTCATGGCAGTCTATTCTTGCCAACAGTTTCATAGAAGCCATTCTGCTATAATCTAGTAACATTAAATTATTTATTTTACTCAAATTATTTTGTGAAATAATGTATTTGATTTCATTTGTCCTGCCCTGTATGAAAAGCAGCCTGTCCTCCTCTTCAATTTGGATGAATGGGGAGTTGTCTAAAATTGCAGCATTTATTTTCAGTGTTCTGTCATTTGGTTCTTATTGGTAGCAGCTGATTCACAAATAAAGCCACTTTAAAAAGTTTTATTGAGGAATTTAGGTAATGAGGCTTATTGTTATTTATGGCATATCCAAAGGCTGGGCTGGCAGCTACCACATGGGGGGATGGAATAGAAACTTCTCATTTTTAACCTGAGTATTACTCTACTTTAAGAAATCATCTGAAGTCAGTGGAATTACCTAAGGAATAACATAGTATAATTTACTATAGTTTCTCTTTACAGATTAAGAAAACATTTCAAAACCTACATTTGATACTGAGAAAGTGTTATGAAAATTATTAAAGACTTTCTTTAAGGATTTCAGGGAAAAACTTACCATAAATATGACTAATCTATGTCTTCGTGTATCTGTTACACCAAAGCATTCCTTGAGTCATGCCAAAAAGAACTATGCCAGCTTAAAGGCTTTACAATATCAAGGTGTTGCAAGTTGCCTTCACTATTTTCTAGTGTCCTACATTTTTTGAGGTTCCTGTATTTCTGTATACACAGATATATTTTGCTCTAACAACAATCAGAGCCATTAGGGTAGGATATCACAGGCAATGAACTCCACTTTAGGAAAATATTGTAGAACTACACCACTAGCATACCAAAGCACTAGAAATCACTAAGTATGTAACAATAACTGTCTAAGTTATGTTCTTTAGTAAGCGAAACTTTTCAGCTGACATCTTCTCATAAATATGTCCTCCTCATTGGAGGATTTTGGGGGATAAATTCAGGGAGAGATAATCCCAGTGTTTCTACTATTGGCTAAATGTTTCTTCGGATTTTTTTGCACTGTTTGTTAATGTTATGTTTTTCCAGGGATTGGTACTTCAGACAGATACCTTTTCATAGCATTTTATAGGTCTCTAAAAACCTGTTTTCTTCCTTTTTCCTTATTTGCCATTTGCATAGAAAGCCCACATATTTAGGAGATAAAAATTTTCTGGGATCACTCCAAGACCAGTAATGAAACCTCACAGGATCTTAGAACCATCATGGATCTACTGGTAGGCTCTACCAATCCTTTCTAAGTGCAAGGTATACCTGGTTTCTTCTCTAAGAGACATATTAAAAAGCCCTACCACAACAACACATTTCACTGAACAAGATTTTCTTTATTGGAAAGAGCTGGGGAGAACAACTAAAGCTACTGAGGTCTGTCATGTTGCTCAATGTACTGCTGCAATGGTCTGAGATACTCAATAAGGAAAAAAGAAAAGCAGCGTAATCCTGGGCTACCTGGTAGGGCTGAAACATACTCTAATTGATCACCTGGTCTGGCAGAAGAGCTGCCTTGAGACTTTTCAGGTGGATTCTGAGACTAAAAACCCTTTAGCTCAGCTGCCATATTCTGTGTTTGTGTAACATCAAGCGTTAAGTCCCCGGTTTAACAAGGGGAACCTCCTGGAGCTGCCCTCCGCAAATGAAATAAAACCAGAACAGTCACAGTATACTGTGTTGCCATTCAGCGTGACCTGGACAGGCTGGAGAGTTGAGCAGAGAGAAATCTCATGAAGTTCAACAAGGGCAAGTGTGGGGTACTACACCCGGGGAGGAATAACCCCAAGAACCAGTACAGGTTAGGGGCTGACCTGCTGGGAAGCAGCTCTGTGGAAAGGGACCTGGGAGTCCTAGTGGACAACAGGATGACCATAAGCCAGCAACATGCCCTTGCGGCCAAGAAGGCCAATGCAGGTCAAGGGACGTTATCCTCCCCCTCTACTCTGCCCTGGTGAGGCTGCATCTGGAGTACTGTGTCCAGTTCTGGGCTCCTTGGCTCAAGAAGGACAGAGAACTGGTGGAGAGGGTACAGCAAAGAGCTACAAAGATGATCAAGGGACAGGAACATCTTTCTTGTGAGGAAAGGCTAAGGTATTTAGGCCTTTTTAATCTGGAGAAGAGAAGACTGATAGGGGATCTCATCAATGCCTATAAATATTTAAAGGGAGGGTGCCGGGAGGATGGCACCAGTCTTTTTGCAGTGGTGCCCAGTGATAGGACAAGAGGTAATGGGCACAAACTTGACCATAGGAAGTTCCATCTAAACATGAGGAGGAACTTCTTTCCTTTGAGGGTGGCAGAGCACTGGAACAGGCTGCCCAGAGAGGT
The DNA here is from genome assembly GCA_008921705.1 of Burhinus oedicnemus. Taxonomy (NCBI): domain Eukaryota; kingdom Metazoa; phylum Chordata; class Aves; order Charadriiformes; family Burhinidae; genus Burhinus; species Burhinus oedicnemus. The sequence continues at coordinate 495,726 of VFFE01007914.1, read as the reverse complement.
GGTGGAGTCTCCAACTCCGGAGACATTCACAACCCGCCTGGATGCCATCCTGAGCAACCTGCTCTAGGTGAACCTGCTCTGGCAGGAGGCTTGGACTAGATGATCTCCAGAGGTCCCTTCCAACTCCTGTGATTCTGTGACTCTGTGATACACAGTACTATAAACCTTCCCATATGCCTTCTCCACTTTGGCGATGCTCTTGTCACCAACCATCTTTTTTTCTGTCTTGTACTGATAAACCTGCTGACTGAGGTGGAACAGAAAGGGAATGAGGAGTCATAGGAAGGACACTAGTCATCTTGTCAACCAAAAAATCCTGTACCTTCACCTGATCCCACTAAGCAATTTGGGAAGACGAAGAGCAGGGGCTGCTTTGGGTGCTGGAGTGTTAGAGAAGGCTGCAGGGCTGACTTGCCTCTGCATGCTGCCACCTCAGGTGTCTGCAGGGTTTGGAAGTCAGCCTGAAGCTGTAGGATAGACCGGAGGCCAAACTCCAGCCGGGGCCTGAGTGGCATCCCTGCGCTACAGGGAGAGGGTACCTGGGGAGGCTTTTAGGTGTGACTGCTCCAGTAATGTCTATGGGTGCACTCAGGGCCCTGACACTTTTCTTCTCTGTCAGGAGATAAATTTCCCATTCACATTTCAGCCTTCTCTCCCCATCCTCCACTCCTTCTCCTTCAGCCTCTATGTCTATATATGCTCGATTCAGCATTTTCAGGAACTGTGTGTGAGGCTGTTTTCTGTACATGTTAGCAAATAAACATATGGAGCAGCCCAACAAGCCCATGCTCTTGCTGATTTCACTGCCTGCTGGGCAGTATAATGAACTACCAAATAAACTGTTTGCCAGCAATATTTTGAGATTAATGCTTTAAAAAAAATAAGCCTAAGAACAGTAATATGAGTTGAAAACTGGACTAACCATATTCCATACTTCTCAGAAGAGATGTATTTCATTCTTGCTATGCCTTGACAGGTATCTTCCCACCAGGACTGTAGTTTGCAATGTAGAAATTAATCAGATGCTCAAGATAATTAAAAACACATTTTTAAGTGCTTTTGGGAAAGAGAGATGTAGAATGAAGGGACAAGTTCTTAAATGGACTTGCAGACAATGGTTTTACAGCTCAGTTCCCTTCAGCATCCCTAGTAAAATGAATTTTAAAGTTACTTTCAGTCTGCCTGAAGATTTACAGTATCAACACAACAATTATGAACACTTTTTTTCTCAAATGAAATGCACATTAAAAGGTTATTTTGTTTGTAGGGGTTTTTGTGGTTTTGTTTGTTGGGTTTTTTTTTCCCCTGGGTAGCAGGATTTAAGATAAGGGTCAGTGGAAACAAGAATATTTTATTCACAAGGAAAAGAAAAGCATAGAGGAAAACAAGGGGGTTTCATGATGGTGTATTGAACATTTAGATGCAAACATTTGCAGTGGAGATTCCTTTTCCAGAGGGATACTGGGACTACTAACAGTCTCAGAAAACCTAACTCAGTAGGCCTCCAGCAATATGTCAGTGACCTGGAGCCCATGAGGCAGCAAAGAGTCCAAGAGACCTTTAACAAGATAGATCTGGCTTCCCCTTAACATTTGCACAAGCTATGGAAATGATGAATAGACTATGGGGTTCGTCTGAGAACTTCACTCCATCCTCCCAAAAGATGAGACATTTCCTTTGCTTTCTCCTTCTCTTGTGTGTTTTCCCAGTAGAAGGAACTATTTGAAACGTTAGAAGGACTTGATTCCAGAAACCTTCTTCCAAAGATTCATGTGACTATTTTAGGACAAAAAATCCATCCCTTGTTAGTTTTTCACTAGGAAGATAATGCGTTTTTAGTGCACACATATCTGAAATCAAAATACATGCCTTCCTGATTAGCCCAAGAAAGGAAAAAGAAGTGGGACCTTTCAAACCCAATGGAGCAAATTATGCTTTCAGTAACATTATGCAATTTTGGCCACATGTTACATATTTATTGAAAAGATTGCTTATTCGTCTGCTTGTTTTTGGTTTTGGGTTTTTTTTAGAATATCTTGCTCTTTTCAAGGCTCACTGTCCCTTCTGGCACTGGAACTACATAATACTGAATATGTGTGACACCACATTAATTTCCATAGCAGGGGATTAGGATATTACAAACATGGGATTAGGTCCACTTGAAGGATCAAAGCAAAAAGAGAAGTGAGATGTGAAGAATAAACCTTTTTTTTTTATTATTTGTTTGCCAAGCAAACAAATACCCAGGATAACAGGGTAAAAAAGAAAGCAACCGGCCAAGTGAACGTTTGTAATTTAACCTGAACTCCTGATCCATGAGGATATTGGATTTTACCTGACATATTTTTACCAGTAGAAAAATTCTGGGTTGTTTGTTTTCTTTTGCTTTCCACAGCAGCAGCGTTATTCGTACAGAAACCAATACAGAATCTGAAACAATATCCTGGGGCCATTTTCATACAATTTAGCATCTTGTATTCATGTGCATCAGGGAACAGCTACACTTCCCATTCACGTTGCTAAGTTATTGCAGTACATTTGTGGTTGATTTTTCCACTGATGTTAGAGCAATGTATAATTAGCAGTGAATAACTTATTCCATGAATTCAACCTCATTTTCCTCTTTGTGGAATGTCCGCAAATAGATAAAAACATATCCCTTATTCCATTTCACTGTAGAATGAAGAGAAGATTTCTGTTTGAAACTCTGAAGGGTTGCGAGTATCACGCTGTAATTATTCAGTAACTGAATCTGGATATTAAATGGGTGTTTGATAATTATGATTTTTCACCTAATTGCCATAACTTTTTATCATTTAATTCAAAAAGTGTTACAATTTCAGGATGAGAGATTCATCTGATACAAACTGGAATAAATTTGTTGACTGTAAGAGCTGCTTTGTGAGACTGAAGAAAGAAAACTGAATATTACATGTAGAGATGTCCTGGACAAAACAGAAAAGTATAAAAGAAGTAAAGCCCACTGGGTCCAGAAAATCCACCTTATTGCTCTGTGAGAAAATGTTTAAAAATATCCTCCAACTTCCTTAAAAGAGGTTATGATTTCCTTCCTAATGGAATAACTGGTTCATTAATCAAGAGTCTTGACAAACCCAAAGAGCTCTAATTCATTCAGAAAAGGTAGGTAGAGAGACATAATTTTCAAATTTCTTTTTCACATTCCTTTCCTTTGTTAAGCCACACCAAATCTTGCCTTCTTTGTTGTCCAAGCAATCATCAGTTTTGCTTTCACATTTGAACATGGTAAGTTAAACTACATGGAACAATATCTCATTTCATTGGAAATTTCCATAGCAGCTCTGAAAACATATGTATTTAACTTTAAATGTATTCTTTATGCTCTTCCTCCTTATTTAAGTACTGCTTTTTGTGAAGATGAGTGAAGATGCTTGTCTCTCACATACTCGGAGAAAGCAAACTTTATGATTAATCCATTTTAACTACCTTTTAATTTTCTGTCCAACTGTAGGCATTACCAAGAATACTCAAATACTTTATGTTTAGCTGATGGATATTATGATGAAGGAGGCTTCTCTCAGGGAGAGTGGGGTGAACAACAGAAGTGTTTCTCCTGACTTTGGTAGATTTATATCACTTCCTTGTAAGTGACCATACATGTGTGCAAAATTATTTTTGAAAATAGTAATGATGTGATATGTGCCACAAAGTATCCACTTTAGAGTTTAGAGTCATTCTTACAGTCAAACAATCAGCTTAGATAAAAACAAAGTGAAGGAAGAGTAAATTAAATCCCCTATTTGTCAACACTGAACCCCAACCCCTAAAACAACCAAAACATCTCCCCCTCTTCCCTGCAAACTTGCTAAATAAAACTTGCCTTTGAATTAACTTTGCAAATCAGACTGGCATACCGTGAATAAATTAAAAGTAAGTATATAGTGCCAATGCATGACTGACAGAACCACCAGCAAATCTAATTGCGTATGGAGCTTGAAGATCTCACTGGAGAGTTCTTCATTGAAAATAATTATGTGCACTCTAGGCTGTGCACTCTAGGCTGTAGAGTCTGGAGAGCTTAAAATTTAAAAAAAAAAAAAAAGAAGAAGAAGAAAAGAAAGCGAGAAAGAGTGAGTGAAAGCATTTTCTTGCCAGACATATTTATTCAAGCTCACAGCTCAAGATTAATCCACAAGGGCATAGAGGCAGAAGATTAAGAAACTAAAGACAATCTTCATTCCTTGCTGAATTTTATTTTTACTTTGAAGCTATTTGAAGGAATATGTCCATAATATTACATTCTGTCAAGCACAAGGCATTGTTCATGAAACAGATGTCCAATACATTTGTATCATCTATGTAGTGGCACATACATACAATTGCACAACGGAAGCTATATTCTCACAGAAGCTGCAGAGGAATTTTTCATATGTGGGTAAGACATGAAAAAAAAAATTCCATTTGCTTTGTTTTCAAGCAGTGCTAGAATTAAGGCTATATTTACACTGAGGAGGGTATGAGAATTTTGATGGAACATAGCATTCACAAGGGGTTATGAAGCAACAAGATAAATTCCTCATCTAAATTTGAAAGATTCAATAATCATAGAAAGCATGGGCACTCTGAGTATGCACTGCAGAATAAGAACAGAAAATTTAAAATTTAATAACTGTTTAAGTTTGACCTTAAAATAGGAGGGAGGAATTCAGTCAGACAGCAGAAATGTGCTCCAAAGATATTCATACAGTCTTACATCACACACCAAAAATTTAGCTGAATAAATTATTGATGTGTACATATAGACAACTAAAGAGTTCAAGGTAGAACACAACGTGGTGAAGTAGTTGCTGCAAACCAGAAATTATTGCTGAGTTCTAATATTGTACCGGTGGATTTCCAGTCATCTAAGTTCATTTTTTGCCATAATATTGTATGGCTAAATGTACTAAAAAATTAAACAGCTATTTTCATTTGAAATAAAAGTAAAATTGTAGTATACAGAAAGCATCTCATGTATGTTGCCAAAAAAGATTTGAAATAGGCTCTGAAGGGAACTAAGACTTAAGAAAAGCAATGCGAGAGAAAAATTGCTATAAATAATGCAATAACTTGGACATGTCAGAGAAGGAATAATTTTCTACTCATTCATGAAATCAAAAATACCAAAAGGAAAGCATTGATTCTGGTAATGGAAAATGCACAAGAAAGATAAGACCCAGATGACTTAAAGGACTGTATAGATTAAGGTAACTTGCAGCAGTTTGATCACAGAAAAGTTATAGAAAAAGATTTATGGAAAGTGAAAATATACAGAAATGTCAGAATGTGTCTTGGGTCTATGCGGGACCAGACTTCTACCCTGCACTGCTTTTCAAAATTCATCACAGCAAGACTACTGCTATACAAAATGTATTGTTTGTGTCCTCACATAGTTATTCTGGGGCAGTTTATACTTAGTTCTAGAAAATCAAGAGATTTTTGAAACGGCACAACTTAACATAGACCTTCTCAACATGTCATATATGTGACTGCTTCCTAGAGTACTTTGTCATTTAACTACGTAATACAAAAGCAAGGACAATTTGTGGTTTTAATCTGGAAAGGAGATTCAGGGGTGAATGAAACACATATATGTTTGTATATGTTAATTTCTTCAACCAAAATGCAGAATTTCTCTAACCAAGGTGAAAGACGCATAAGTGAAGCTATGATCAACTCTAAGGAGTGATAAAAGCTTCTGCTAACTACGTGGAAACAGAATTTCACCCCATACAGCGCCAGTCCCTCTCTCACAAGACAGTGATAAGCAGTTGCTTGAAAAGACCAAATATCCAAATACTAACTATTGTGAAAGTAAACTGGGTATGTACAACACACAAATTAGGGTTCAGAAAAACAGCAGCACTTTTCTTGTAAAACACTTATGGAAAATCTTTTAAGAAAAGCAATACTGTATTCAAGACACTTTGTAATTGCTTTTGAAGGAAGAAACATATAAGAAGGGTATACTATTTTTCTGTCCAGATGTTGTAGATCAAGAACCAAGGAAACCCCTTAGATAAAAAACATTTATTGCTATTACCTGAAATTAAACCCAGCAAACCTCTAAAATTATTTCCATTTCAAGCACTGCAAACCTTTCTAATTCAGTGGAAACAGAAGCCCTATGATGGTGATGTGTTTGGAGTGATATGTTTTGATTTCAACATCAAATGCTCTTCCCAATCCTTGGAGCTGCACTGTCAGAGAGCACACCCTGTCTATGATTGCACCTGAATCAGAAGCAGGTGGCCAAACAACGTTTGTCTAGACCCCAATTAGAATTTCAGTATCTAAAGTAAAAGTATGAGCATAAAATTATTTCATTGCCTCACATGAACGGGGTACATACTGCTGAATTACCAGTGGTTTTGTGTTGCCAGTACCTCTTCTTTGAAACATATACACATATAAATGGCCTTCACAATTAAAGAGATTAATATTTAGGACTTGGAATGTCTCTACAAGCACATCTGGCTTGGGCAGCACCCTCTCATTTCATCTTCTTTACAACTTCAGGATCTCATGCAATGTTTATTAATAGCTGTAATAAAGTGGCTCCATGCAAGAAAGTGACAAAAGTGCATTCTGCCAGCAAACAAAAGGCAACTTTTGCCTGTGTTACCTTTGACATATTCTGTACACTGAGGGACTGATAATTTTCTTGGCCATGTGCTTTACAGTCTTCTGACAACTTTGGATTTTCGTGTCAGACCACAGCAAAAATTCCATTATTATGGCTTACAACCAGTATAAGAAGTACTGTAATAAGAAAATATATGCAAGGAACAAAGAAAGTGTGCTGTAGTGCAAGTAAAAAATGGCACAGTAAGTTAAACAAGACAGACTGATTCCATAGCAGTCAAAATGGTCATTACCTAAATAGGCAAGACACAAGATCTGCATTAAGCAGTAGACATTTTCTCATTTCAGGCTTTGCAGAACCTTTACTATGAGTGTGATACGATGTTCTTTTTGTTGTTTTTTTTCCTTTGTCTTTTTTTCTTCTGAAAGTAAATGAGAGCACTGGCATTTAGTTTTAAGATTGTGCAAATTCTACCCAGTTAACTAGAAGTAAATAGTTTGTCTGGTATTTTTCTAGAAGCCTGAACATATGCAAATCCCTTGGGCATTACAAAGACAGGAAAGGTTCTAACTCACTTTTTAAAAAGTTCTGTATATATGACGGGCACACTCACAGAGCTAACTGTGATGTCAAAACTCCTGTAGATAGCACTGCCTTTTCCTCTGCAGGTCTCAAAGACACTTGCTCTGCAAGTTACTTCCTTGATTAGAGAGCAAGCTTTGTGGAGGATTGCTCCATATATGGCCAAAACGTTAGACACAATTTAGGTACCATCACCTGGGCAAGTTATTAGCTCTATGAATTCTGTTCAAGGGCCTCTCCAAAAAACACTTCTAACCTGCTCTCTGTAATATTCCTAGTTTGCTTAGATCATTTTTAGCTTCTTCCTGCCTACCCTGTCAATTCACTCAGTTTTTCAGAAGAGACTGTCCAACTTGTTCACCTTTCAGTAATCGGATTATTACTTAACAACAACAACTCAAACGGGAGAGAAATAGTTCACCACCAGACAAAAAGTGTATTGGCCATAGCTATTAGCTGCCATTGTTACATTATACAGAAGAAAACCTTGTGCACAACAGAAGGTTTCCTATGGATTCCAGCAGCTAGAAACTTGAATTTGTGCCTGCAAATTAAATCCACAAAAGACAAAGGGCACTAGCTATGGCAATGAAGTCTTGGACATTAGACAAATGAATTCTTAATGAAATTATTGAGGGAAGCAGAGACAAGTTTCCTAGGAATGGAATTAAAGCTGGGGACTTCAGGTCACGTCTGAAATTTGGCCATCTCCTTTGTGTTAGCACCTTCCTAAATGTCTGAGCACGTGTACACCCAAAACTGCGACTGGACTTCACTGCCCATACCTAAACTTGTCTAAATGTGCTAACTGATATGTCTCCTCAGACAGGTAGCAACTGTTTTGAGGTTTCCCCACTTGCATTCTGTCTGGATATAAACCACCTTTGTTCAGAAACTGGGTAGCCGTGTGGTCTTTTATTTTACAAGGTTTTAAGAGGAAAAGGTTGTATTTAATTCAGCGGTGCTGCCATTAGGATGTGGGGAAAGGCTTGAAGAACCTGACCACTGTCTCACTGTCCACTGAAAACAAAGTTAGTATATTCCTACAGTTTTTTGTCAGCGCATGCAAGGACAGCCTAAAGATATCTGAGGATTTCTAGAGGAGTAGTTCTTTGGGATACTGTGACTGTTTGAATCCCTAAACTTAACTGTAGACATTAGTTTAGCTCAAGTTCTTGATATCTGTCATTTGTTGGGTTAACAGATTGCATTGAGGATCCACAAAGAGAAATTTAAAGATTGTGAATTTGAGGAGATACAAATACATTTAGTTGTTATTGTAACATAACATCAATAACAAATCCAGCATAGACCAAGAATAATAACATTGTTGAAGGTGTTCCATCTCCTCAAGGGATTCACACACCAGACCCCTGTAACACCACTGTGCTGTGTGGGTCATTAGAGGCATCTCTGGAAAAGGCAAGTGACGTTTTTCACAACAGCAGTGGTCATGAAGAACTTCCCAAGCTGAGTTACTGCGTCAAGTTTTCTAGACCTTTGACTTACCAAAGACCAGTTTTCAGGCTGGCATGTCCAGGTATTGAGTCCTGTGGGAAAACAATGGAGCGAGCTTCCCATTCTGATAACCCATTATGCTCTTGTTGATGAATTCTGATATGACTGCCAATTCAACATGAAATGAGCATACAGAAAGCATACAGAGAGAGAATCTTAAGGCTCTGTAACTTTCTGCTGCAGAACTAGATGCCGATGTCTAATGATTAGACTAGATGAGCATTTTCTTTCTAAAAAAGGAAAAGGATTAGAGACAGACACTCTAACACTCATATAAGAGTAAGATTTCTTTTACACTGGTAGTTGTAAATGGGCAGTGTTGTCCTTCCCAAAACAACTGTGAATCAGATGTAGGATGACAGGAAAAAACAACAGTAAAATTAATTAAACAATCAAAAATATAATATACACAGTGATGGAAAGAGGAAATTGAAAAACTTGAGAAAAAAAAAGAACTCTGCTTATTAATGGACTAGACATGGCTCTGGCACAAAGTACTTGATTTCCTAATTCTGTATTGCATGCAAAACTGTTTCAGAAGGAGAAACTTCCCAAAGCAAGATTCTAGTAAAAAAAATAACAGTGCATTGCAGAATTTAGCAATATTTTTTCAGGGTAGTTGCTTGCATGTGTGACAGCACCATGCAGGTTGCAAAATACTGACCAATTTAAGTTACTGCAGATACTCTATCTTAAAATCTCACAAGTTTTCACTAAGGCTGAATTTCAGGAAAACAAACAACTTATATTGACATTATCGTATATAATTATCATGTTCTCATTTTTTTAAAAATGTCTGTTAATGAACAATGATATAAAATTTCTTTTGAAATAATAATACCATGTACTTTTTAAATAAAAGGTAAGTGCCAAGGTTTCAGAGGAGTTTATGGATTTAATATGGCTACGAAAACATTTGGTGAAGACATTTTCAAAAACAGTCAAACAAGAGACACGTGTTATTAATGAAGAAAAAGTTGTGTTTAAAAAATAAAAATATTCGAAGAACACACCTGAAAGCTAATGTCAACTAAGCCTATCATTGCAGACAGCCTAGAATTGTTTTTAAATATATCAGTCCAAGATTATTATTTCAAAACAGAAATAGTTTATTTAGCAGGGATTAAAAGGCTTGATAAACCAAAACTAGGGCAAATTCTTCAGACAATTAAATAATCTTTACTGTCATACACAAACACATCACTAAATAGTTTTATATGCTTTATATGTTTTTTAAGTGCTTCACTTTGAATAATGTACTGATCCTTTTAAAAGCTAGAGTACATGCATGATACTATACTTATTAAACAGAATGCTGAGCCTGAAAGGTTAACCAGATAAGGCAGCACTGATACTTTGGAAAATCGCCATCTGTTTAGTTTTCTGGAAATTCCGGAGAAATAACTGATGAGATTTGAGCTTATTGCCACAAGAAACAGAAGGTGTCCCTTAGTTCCAAGTGACAAAACCCCACTGACCTTACCCCTGAGCTCCGTATTCGAATGACTTTCTTTTTAGTATCAACAAAAGTGTTAATTTAGCCTTTCATCTTACAAATTAGAGGATAATCCTGCAAAGTTCTGAACAGTACTGACTGCTACTAAGAACTCTGAATTTTCAATGGAATTGAAAGAAAACATCAACTTTCAGTATCTATTCCTAAACTAAAAATGCATGTTAGACGTTTAGATTTCTGTACACATAGGCAGGAATTGGTACACACAATTTATGCACTGTGCTTGTGCTCACTCAGCTTACAGGAAAGACACAGCTGAGTGGCTTGATTTCCTTCATTTTATAAAAACTAGTACAGACAACTAGAGCATAGCCTGCTGCAGTATCAACTTGCACCTACCTGAATAGGCACAACATTTTCATTCACTCTCCATGCTGTATCTGGCAGCCTTTTGAGTGTTCAATGCACATTTCAGTCCATGCAATATAATAAGATTGTGAGATTAAATCTGACAAGTGAGCAATTTTTTTCAAAGAAAAAATATCTGCAGACAAAAGTTGTGTTAGGAGAATGATCATGAAGTCTGTTGCAAGTATCTTCTCCATAAAGAGTAAGAAAAGCATCCTAAGCAACTGTGAGTTTCATAATCCTTATAGCAAAAATTCCATCTTTTTATATATTAGGTGCTTGTACTGTAACAGTGCTATGTACAATAGGACTGATTGCACCTGCCACTCACACAGAGTGCCAGAACAGTATGCAGTATTCCTTCCTTAAATTATTTTTAACTATTTCTGTATTGCACACACTTTTAAAGAATTTCCAAGCACTATAGTGAAAACAAACATACAGCAACTGGTACTAGGATATTTTTACGAGTTTAAATAAAATACACAAAGTGCCTCTTCAAAGACAGATATATGAACAATCTCCAACCTGGAACCAATCTGTACAGGATTATTCTTTTTAATTTTCAATTTGGAACTACTATGATAAAAGAGATTTCATAAGGCAAAAACATCTCATGGACTCATCTATCACTTATTTGTATTATGTATTATCTAAACTTGAGTTTAGATGGATTAGGGATTAGAAGAAGGAGATTCATAATTAATTTATAATTAAACCACTCATGGAGAATAGTTGGCATTTCTGATACCGGCTATTTCTGATATTTTTCAGTTCAGGGGCAAAATTTTAGGCAGTAGCTTAAAAGACCCAATCTACCTGAGCCCAAGACATCAAGTAAGAGTCCTCTTGTAGACTAAATATTTGAACTAACCTTGAAATAAGTATAAACTTGAAAAGTGTGTACACTTAAAAGAAAAATGCTCCAGAGTCTTTGATGCATAATCTATGGACCTAAGATTTACAAAATTCCCAGAGAGACTTTTTACCAAAGCCTGTGGTAACTGCACAAGGGATGACGTTTTTAAATAGAAAGAAGATAGATTTAGATTGGACATAAGGAAGACATTTTTTATTATAAGCATAGTGAGACATTAAAGCATGCTGCCCAGAGAAGTTGTGGATGCCCCATTAATGGAAATGTTCAAGGTCAGGTTGGATGGGGCTTTGAGCAACATGATCTAGTGGAAGATGTTCCTGCCCATGGCAGAGGTTTTGAACTAGGTGATCTTTAAAGGTCCTTTCTGACCCAAAATATTTTGTGGTTCTGTGATTCCATGATTTTTTTTTCGCTGTCATTCATTATTTCTGTGATTTCTTCTCTAATGTGCTTCTGAAAATCTGGATAACAGCGTTTACCTAGAATACACATTGTTGGTCTAAATACGTTAAAGACCATGAAGAACTCAACTTCAAGGACAGTGGGGCCATGTCATGTACATTATGCAGTATTTCTGTTGTAATGACACTTCATGAAAACTTTTATAGAAAAAGATCAAAGGATGCAAGCTAAGTAAACAGATAAAAATTATCTGCTTTTGGATATATGGTTGTTTTAGCAGGACTGTCTTATAGCCTGACCCTCCATTTGAAAAGGGTTTTGGTTAAATTTGATTTAAATTAAAAACAAACAAACAAAACCAAAACAGAAAAGGATGAAAGTTCAAGGGCAAGCCATAGCTATGTTGCTATCTGGAATGATTTAACAACTGCTAGCAGGCTTGCTGCAATAGATAGATTTTTTCCAACTTTAGTCCGGGGCTTTCAACACTCTCCCATCTCCCACATTCAATTGCTTTCTATGAGATGAGGGAGGGTGTTTCTGACAGCACTTCTTGATTTAATTTTATACTGTTGGGCAACAACATATCAGCCGTAGTGGACCCCTGGTGGATTTGTACAAGCTGGGGGATATAGCAATATCCTATTGGATTTTTTGCTATCATAGGCAGGATGCCAGACACAACAGAGAGAATTAATTATTAACAGCACTGCTATCTTTCTAACGTAGCTTCAAGGCACTATTGTGTTTGTTCTCGCTGATGGTGATCATTTCTCAACTGTTCCGTGTATAATGAACTGCATATGCCTCTCAGATTTCAGCCCTTAATCTAGCAGGTTATCTGTTGTAACCAGAAATCTTGTCATTCCTTCAGTATGCAGATATTGGAGTTTGTGATTTAAACTGCAAACCTCTCCGGTGTGGGAGCAACATGTACAGGATTTCACTGAAGAGCATGTTCTGGCAGATACATGTGACACTGGACAAATTCATGGAGTTTGTCTGTTGGGAGACTTTATGCTCATATATTCCAAAATAACCAGCTAAATTCTGTACTGTAACTAATGCAGAGAAGTACGAATACATCCTATGTACTCATTTGCAGGTGACAACTGTCATTGCTTCAAGAAGGAGGTGACAATTCTCTTTCAAGCCTACAAATACCTTAAAAGTTAAATTATTGTGAAGCTCAAAGGCATACCTGAACAACCACCTTTTTTTTTCCCTCCATCTGAAAATTGCCATTTCCAATGTCTTCAAAATTCAGCATGGTAGCATTGATAGTCTTTGTGTCTTGAGGAATGTATATACTATCAATATTGCACTCCTAAATCAGACTACAAATAGGCTGAGGTAAATTAAATGGGAAAAAGAAACAGATTAGGAAGGAGATTTTCAAAATTACCATAAAATGAGCAAACACTAATATTTTTTCACTAAAACAAATATGTACTGAACCAAAGGAAAATGAGGTTAAATCTATTTGTTTTCTTAATATTTATAAAACACAAAAGTTTTTAATGTGACCAAATAGGCAAAAAAGGGGCAAGTGATTTCTTTTTAAGTTCCCCAGGTAATTACCAAGGGACGTTTTTCACCATTCCAAATATGAAGAGTTTCTAGTTTAAGTCTATGTTCATGTACAAATTGAGAGTTGTGTAGAAAATTTTAAGTTAAAATTTTCAAACTGTGAGTCAACAAGTCTCCATATAGAGAAAAAATATTGCTAAACATAAAATGATTTTTTTTCATTTGAGAATGTCAATAGGATTAATTTTATTTGTATTTACTCTTAAAAGTTTATTTATTGATTGGATTCTTTATTTTATATGTATCTTTAAAATATAATTATTCAAATAATACTAAAGTAATTTGAAAACAAAATAATGTTGAAGCATGAGATGGAACTCTTGTGGTATTTCAACACTGTCATAACTACTTTTTGAAACAAAATTCAACCAAGTTTCATGAAAACTTCCCACAGATAGTGAGACAATGAGACATCAATCAACTGATATTTTCAAGAGGAATCATGGAATCAACGAATCACAGAATTTTCAGAGTTGGAAGGGACCTCTGGAGATCATCTAGTCCAACTCCCCTACTGACGGAGGAATACCTACAGCACATTACTCAGGACTGCATCCAGGCGGGTCTTGAAAATCTCCAGAGAAGGGGACTGCACAACCTCCCTGGGCAGCCTGTTCCAGTGCTCGGTCACCCTCACTGTAAAGAAGTTTTTTCTTAGGTTTGAATGGAACTTCCTATGGAAGGAAAGTCATCATCTGTCAAAAATGCTTCTCATATTCTCTTGAGACTCTTCTGAGACTATCTTAAAGACTAACCTGTTTCATTGGATTAATGGTAATATTCTAATGTTTCCAAAGAAAGGCTAAGGGAACACCTTCACAGAAAAAACACAAAAAGAAATTTTTTTTTTTTTGCATTTGTCATTTGTCAATTCTTTCTGCTTTTGTGTAATTAGGTAGTTAGATACTTATTTTGGATCCTACATTGAAAGCCTGCATTTGAAAAGTGTTATAATGGGTTTTGTTTTCTTGTTTAAAGTTAAGAGCAGAGAAGTTCAAATGTTGTACTTAGTATGACCTAGATTTATTTTTTACCAATATTGAATTAAATTCTTGTCCTTGTTTAACAGAAATTTTAGTCACCGCTTTTGCTTACTTATTTAGAATACAACTAAAAATGGGTTTGGACTGTTATTTATAAATTGTTTTTAAAATCATGGTTGGATAAGCTATGTTTTTATGCGTAGTTCTTATGCATATTGGTATATACAGTGAGTGAAGTAGGTAATCAAAGTAGGTTTTCAAAGTCACTTTGAAAGCTGTAATAAATTTAATATGGTGCCACAATAGACTGTATGGCCTCTATAATCTGAAGATTATAAGGTGTAAGGCTTTTGTTATCTTCAAAAACTGATAATATCTGAGGTGAAAAGATGAAAAGAAAGAACAAGAGAAAAATAACAATAAAGATATTTGTTTGCCAAATCATTGTACTCCCTTCACTCAAGGTATGATTTGACAGCTTGATATCATGCCCTTTTACATAGTTTATGTTACATAAAACAGAATGCTGTGGCAACGGAAAATGTAACTGCAGCTCTCAAAAACTCAGGCTGAATGCATTGTATATATTCATCAGGTATCAAGGATGCATCTTACAGTGGAGGAGGTAAGGAAAACAAACAAAAAGTCTAAAAATTCATTTAACTAAAGAGACTTGCTGCAAATACTCAGCTGCCCTATTGGAGGTTGTTATTTTGTAAGCGACTTCTGAAATCATTATTGTATGTACAGGGGGATGGAGAGCATTTTCCCTTCTTAATTTTTTTTTTTTTTTTGGACATGCTGATTCTGGAGTACCTAGTATTGCTACAAGCCATGCAATGTTAGGTTGAGTTTAGGTAGAAATCAAGAAGTGTGGAGTTCAAGCCTAGCTTTGATGACAAATAATAAATAGTTCCTACCTCATAAATAGTTTGACAAAAATAAACTTATTCCAGAGCACTTAAACTGAACTTCTGCAGAGGATTCCAGATGTCAATTGCAATACTTGCTTTTCATTAAACGCAACAGATGATGTTTATGACACCTATGTAACTTCAGTTCCAGCTAGTGATTCTTTATTTTCATCCTTGTTTTGCATCCAGTTTTGAATTGCTGAGGACTTCTAGGACAGTTCAGGAAAGTCACCATACACTGTTCTATTCAGTAAAATGTAAAAAATCTGGGAGATGTCAGAAAAATTATAAATATGGACTTAGGTTGAAACGGAAAGCATGGAAAGGTTGCACCAGGCCTGCAACACGCAAGTACTCCTTTCCCAGTCATATAACTCTTTCAACATATATTCCACTGATTATATTCCCTTTGCAAGCAGTTCCCTTGGAACCTCGCCAAGCTTTTTCCATATTAGAGGATTTTCTGGTTGGTATAATCTTGATACTGATAATGTTGATAGTTCCTGTGTTTTAGTAGTTTGTGCAGCTGAAGTACATAGGAAATATGTTTCAGTTAAGCTGTGTGAGTGAAGTCAAAAGGTAGCTGCGTAGGGTGTTGCAGGGACCTCAGAAAAGGTGTAGTTTGGTCGACTGTAATGACCAGCAGTTCCATTAGGGGCAAGAGCTCAGCCCTGGTGCAGGAGTGACAAGCATGGATTTACTGGGGAGGTCTGAAAAGCCAACACCTTCCTCTTGGCAAAACCCAACTTGCTCTACCTATTGCCTGCCCTCCTCCTACATTCCCACTACATTGAGACCACCTCTGTCACCCTTCCAAATATGAGCAGAAATAACAAAATTCAGACCTTGGGTATTTTGAGGTCCCAGTTTGGAAAAATATGGGTAACTATGAGGAGGATTAAATTGATTCAAATATAATGGGTATTTCTGAAAAAATATTCTGTGTTTTACCAAATAGGAACAAGATATTTTACAAAGATATTTTAGAGCAGTACTGCAAAGGCTGATGGTATTTTTAGAGCCCAGTAGAGCTTTTGAAGGAGAATACTGTCTAAAGCCTTGATATTTGCTGAGAAAAGCAATGGATAGCCTTCTTTTCACTTCCATGTTTGTTGAACAAACTTTGAGCATTATCATGTGGTTTTATATTTCACCCACTTGTCTACTAATTTGTTTTCATGGAACAATCCCCACAGAGCAATGCAGAAAGAAGTGAAATGTGTGAGCAATATTATCTGTTCTCAAATGTCCATACAGAAAGAAACAGAAATTGTAATTATTCACTGTGCTAAATAACGTCCTTTTAATGTCTAACATTTATTTTGAATGTTAGAATCCAATTACTATATAATAATAAAGACTCTTACAGTACAATATCTTTCAGCACAGGGGGCTTATGTGGCTAGTTTACATCCGTTATTTGTACATTTCCAGTTTGAGTAGAATTAGGGATAAATATAAGAGAATAGAAAACAGTTCCGTTTTGTCAGAGATGTATACAAATACAAGACAGCAAAGAAGACAGTATTAAAAAAAAAAAGGGCAAAGCATTTAACCAAAAGAAAACTTTATGTGCAAGAGAATGTAATTGAAACAGGAGTAAGGTGGTTGAGTAACTCGGTTATATATGACACTGTTAAAGACGATCAGAATGAGCACCTGAAATAAATGTCAATATGATCCAAAACACCCCCGAGGGACACCAGAACTAAGACAAGTGACAAGCTAGTGTGTGTCTGTCCTACAAAACCGATGTTGCTGTAGCTACTGCCAGAGATAATATCACCCAGGACACAGAAGCTCTTCTCAAACAACAAGTAAATATATGCTCGCACAGGCAAAACACACATTGCTTTTTAAGCTTTAAAATGGGAAAATAATCATACAAATTAGGTCACACACAAGAGAACAAACTTATTTTATTCTTATGAGAAGGAGATGAGGGCAAACAGATAAAGAAGTTTACAGGAGAGAGTGACTGAAACATTATACTACATTCTATATCTGAGGGTATAAGACAACAAGAATTACGTATGGTATGGATCCAAGCGGATAGAAACTTCTGAGAGCTGCAAGAAAATAAATTGCCAATTATCAGCAAAAAGAAACGTACCTAGCTACAGACCAAGCAACAAAGAATTACAGACTTATCTCCATTTTAGCCTCTACATGGTAGATTATAAAGAACTTGGATTATTAAAAGAAATATTGTTGGGTTTCTGACATTTTTTTTTCAATAATATTCCCAAAATAATATAATTCTGTGGTTGGATATCATAGTAATATCTCAAAATCAAACAACAAAAAGGGTATCCATCTTATTGTGCAGAAAATATCATATTTGATTGGGATCTTAGTTTATATTAAGATCAATTATCAAATAAAGGATTCCAGCCTCTATACATTTGCATACCTACAGCTCAGAATGACTACTAAACTTTAGTATGTATGATTCTAGAAAATATAAACCTCTGTTTCAAACTTAGGTAGATTGTTTAGTCAAAATCCTTTGGTGCAAGTAAACTGTCATCTGGAAAAAGGGCTTAAATCAAGGTTTGGATAACTAAGTAGCCCACATGCCCATAGAGAAAATAATCCAAAAATGTTTTATTGTTAAAATAAATAATATATATACAATATAATATGATACAGTGGATGTTTGAAAGCTCAAAAAAAGATAAATTAATATTTAGATGCATGTTACTCCCAGCTCAGATTTTCTGATGTTCTAGTGTTTGTGTTTAGCCCCAAAATCTTTGGAAAATGAGGTCTTTTGCAGATGAAGTAGTATAAAATTGGTACAATCCTGTGAATCCTTAGAAGTCTTATTATCACTGCAAGGAAAGGATATTTCTATACTGTCCTGGACCCCTTGTGTTTGAAGCAACTAAGCATGTTCTAAGGAAGAGAAAGTCAAGGAGATGATAGATTATTAAATAGCTTTATAATAAATATCTTTTAAATACTTTTTGTCATACTCTAGTTGGTGTTAATACTCTGTTAGAACAGTGTTTCTACTGAAGAAAATCAGCAGTGTTAGTGAATTGGTAAATCTACACTCACACACTTTTCCCTTTCATCACTTTATTGTCTTCTGTCTTTATTCCTGATATCTATGTTCCACTCCTGAATAAAAAAAAATTAAAAAGTCCATACAAAAAAATAAAAAATATGAAAGCTTTGGTGATCTTTGTCCCTGGAACTGTGTGGCTACAAATGCATGCAATTAGACCTGCAAGGATTTCTTCCAGCTTGGCTTATCATGGTCATTGCTTGTATTCTGGGTCCACTTCAGTCCTATGAAGGACTTCTTAATTGCATAATGGCTACTCACAGAGGCTGTTTTGCTCCTCTGAACTCTTGTAGAAATTCTGACTTAGGGAAGAAATTATTTATATTTAAATTTTACATAATATCTGAGTTACCAAAAAAAAATTGAGTGGCATCAAACATACCCCTGTAACAACCCTAGGTACTTCTAGGCACTATTTTTCTTGTGTTCTGCTTTGTATTCACCAACGATAAAAGAGTAGAGTTGGTACGTGACGCAGCAAGTAGAGGACTACATAGGTATCAACATACCTCTCTTAAAACATTAATTAAAGGAGTATGAGGAAACAATCCCAGCCTAATCCTAAAGTGGCACAGTTTAAGAAAAAAACATCTTAACGGCGATGTTTTCTGTGGGTAGTTACATCAGTTTGAGGCTGAGAATGTGAGATACATATGTGATCCTGTTTATGTTAGAACAGAAAACACTGGGACATACTTTCACCAATGATCATGTGTTCAGTGTTTATTTTCTGTACTGCATGAGTTTAATATGTACCACTACAAAACTCAACATGCAGATTTTTTGTGCGCTTTAGTTTGAAATATTATTACAGTATTCAGGAAAGGGGTGTAAGAATATATATAAACAGATGGCATACATATTCTTAATGAGTGTTTTTTGCTTACTCCCAACAGTTATTTTGCTGCTTTAGTTAGTATCAAGGTTGGGTAAGCCAATTTTGAATTGAGGAAGAAATGTCACACATTTTCTCTTGAGGTTTATCTGAATAAAAACATTGAAATGAGTTTTACATTTCATGTCTCTACCCTTTCTAGATGAAAAGGAGTGGAAGATTGAAACAAAGACTACAATAGTAAGTGTTTAAGAGAGGGCATCATTTGCAGTATTCCTTTTTATCCTATATGACTTCAACACCTTTCTTCCTTCCACCACTAGACTTAGAATTAAGCTTGCTTGTATCCCTAAAGAACTCTTTGAGTTATGACATCCATTAACCTTCAGAAAAACCCCTATCATGATTATCCTTGAATTCTCCAAATTATTCTCTTTTAATGTACAACATACAAAGTGCGCAAATGAAATAAGTGAAGTACGCCTCTTCATAGCCTACAGAGCCTTCTCATGGTCTGTGGAAATGTTGTAAGCTGTGCTGTAGTTGCTGTTGCTTTTGAATATTCAACTCTGATAATCTTAGTCTAAAGCACACTTGCAAATTGTGGAGGGCAAAATGTATTGCCTGCAGACCTTGCCCAGAACAACAAATCTCCCAATCCAGCCAAACTGGAAAGCAATTTTAATCCTATAACACGTTATCTTAGTGACAGATTTTTCCCCCATGCAAAGTTTCAGGCTTTTGCCATTAGCTAGATGAGTGCCCATATTGTGAAAGAATTAGTTACAAAAGTAATTTTAATAGTGACTGTATACCTCTGCCCTTGATAGCAAACCCAAGAAACTGTTTCTTCACAGGATTTCTAATACAGTTTCTTTGTGGACAGAGACAAAGCTTGGGAATTTTAAGACAGCAGAAAAAACAGAAGTGGATTTAGAATGGGAACCTATATTCAAAATAGAAACACTTCGAAGTGCTAGCCATATCTATCATTTTTATTTTACTTGAATAGAGAAATGCACTCTTTATGTTTACAGTGCATACACAAACATTTCCATGCTACAAATATTTAAGTCAAATAGAATGCGAGTTACAAGAATGAGTAATTTACCATACAGTATCATTTTGGAGTTTAGACTCAGTTATTTGGGAAGACAAGATAAATCCAGCACTGTAAAGCCAGCAGTCAGTACATTACTTTGAAGCACACACCATTATATTGATAGTTTGTCATGGATACTAAATAATCAGACGTGGAGATATTAAGTAGTTTGGGAAATAGTAGATATATTTAAACTAGCAGACCTATGCTGTTATATAGACACTGAGATTTTATTTAAAGAAAAACACCTTAAATGAAACACTCTTTGAGCTGTTGAACTTAAAAGCATCATGGAAACTGAAATATTCTATTCTTTTCTAAATATGTGTTAGACAAAGAAGCTCAGAGGTTTCGTAAACCCTGCACACCAAAAGGTTTTTAAAGAGCTTGCATTTTCTTTTTTTGCTCTGATAGAATTTGGAAGGAGCCACCAGAATTTTAACACCTCCTATTTCAAGGATAAAGTCTTTCTGACTATAGGTATTTCCTAGATTACAAAGGACAGAAGTAACAGGTGTTTTGAGTCAAGAAAATCGCTGTGCCTCAATTTACTACAGTATCTTGACAAAGAATAATAGGACTTTATTCCATTCACTAAGTATTATTTACTGTAGGAGGAACTACAGCTGAGAAGAGGGAATCAAAGACTTTAAGACAGTGATCATCTTAATCTTTCTTTAGCTAAAAGAGAATACTAATCTTATATGAATATGTGGGGGAAATATGCATTAAGAAGTCACTTTGTAGAGAGGTTAAAGCAATTGCAAAATATCAGTTCCAGGAATTGCTCAGAAAATTGTGCAAGAAATCCTCTATGCTGGTAAATCTAGTGGTGGGAGGATGACAGCTCAGGGATTATTTTTTTTTTTAAATGGAAAGCAGTTTTCTCTGCTAGGAAACTGCCCTAACCACAAAGAGAAAGATTCACTCTGAAAATATGAACTTGGTTCTGTTACATGACTAGTTTCATGATGGAGGGAGTATCTCTTAAAGCCCTGGCTGCTGAAATCAGGAGATTAGAGAAACACCTCAGCTTTCATTTTAAAAACGAGTATACATTGATCTCTCTTGCTTGCAAGGGAAGGCAGAACAATGTTCAAGTTCAAAAATGAGAACGGAAGTTTAGCATTTACTATTTCAAGCCTCATTAACTTAAAAAATCAATCTCCTGGCCTCAAGAGGTCTAGGCTCAGGGTTTGGCAGTGTTACGAACTGGTAACACTGTACACTTCCACCCATGATCAACTCACAGGCAGTCAGGAAGTTGTTTCAGCATGTTAAAACATAGATGCGACTGGGACAGTGAAATCGGGACAATTTCACTGGGACAAGGAAATGTTGCTCTGTATCAGAAGTGAGGAAGCTGGTAATTTTTCTCCCTCACACGACCCAGCAAAAGTCTTCTGTGTCCCATCTAATAGTTCTCTTTCAAAGGGGCAGGAAAGCATCAGATTTCAAACACCAGGCAAGGGAAGAAACAGGCCGTTAAGTATCATGACAAAAATCTGAAGTCAGTTCCATGGAAATAGGGTTTTATTATGCCAAGAGATCCTAGAAGAAGGAACTGTCTCAGGACATGTCCATGTAAACATGCAGCCTCATCGCAAACAGCTTATTGGCACAGGTAGAGTGGGGCACAAACGTGGTTTATATAGCTTTCAGGTCTGATCTACCTCAACTACATCTGTTTAAAAAAGTACTATGTTAAACAATCAAAGTTCCTTCTGTTTACCAAACGGAACCGTTGATATGGAGAGAAGTAATATTCTGTATTTTGGCCTTACTTTTAGATAGAAAATGCAAATGCGGTTGATGAACTATGCAGACAGAAGTTAGAATCACTAGCAAAATGGAAAGGTGTGTTGAATGCAATTCAGCAGTGATCTAGTCTCGGTCTTGTCCTACGCAAAGATCCATAAATAATCTGTATGATGGAACAGGGGATATACTTCTTTATATTAAGTCAGAACAAAAAGTAAAGGTATTAGATTAGATAAGTCTTCTTGGCAAATAAGACAAATGACCTAGAAAAACAAACAAACAAACAGTCAACAACAACAAAACACAGAAAAATAGGGACAAATGCAAAGCATTTGAGAAGGGAAAAACAAAAGACGGTTTAAGTACAGAATGAGAAAAAAACTAAAGTCTGATCATAAAAGAGGAGTCAATAAAGGTGCCAATATGATGAAAGTATATACAGCAGGAATTAAACCTGCAAGACACATGACATAGCTCTTTGTTTTATGCAGCATTGGCAGTACCCCAACAAGTGTATTGCACAAAGATTTGAACATCATACCTCTGGAAAAAAGTATGATCACTTGAAGAGCCTCTGCAGGAGAGCAGTGAGAATGATCTGAGGTCTCTAATAATGTTGTTCTAGGATGAGAGAAGACTCCGAACAGCGTCTCTGAATAGCATAGTCTGAACAAGGGAACAGAGGAGAGGGAGACACAAAAACAGGCTTTAAGAATGTAAAAGACAGATACAAATATGAAAAAAACTCCAAACCTGATTTGCATGTCTCCTCTTGTAGTGCAGTCGACATGCTGGAGGGAATGGATGTCATCCAGAGGGACCTGGACGGGCTTGAGAAGTGGGCCTGTGTGAACCTCATGAAGTTCAACAAGGCCAAGCACAAGGTCCTGCACCTGGGTTGAGGCAATACAAGCACAAATACAGGCTGGGCAGAGAATGGATTGAGAGCAGCCCTGAGGAAAAGGACTTGAGGGTACTGGTGGATGAAAAGCTGGACATGAGCCAGCAATGTGCACTCATAGCCCAGAAAGCCAACTGTATCCTGGGCTGCATCAAAAGATGCATGGCCAGCAAGTCAAGGGAGGTGATTCTGACCCTCTACTCTGCTCTCGTGAGACCCCACCTGGAGTACTGCTTCCAGCTCTGGGGGCCCCCACATAAGAAGGACATGGCCCTGTTGGAGCGGGTCCAGAGGAGGGCCACAAAGATGAGAGGGCTGGAGCACCTCTGCTATGAGGACAGGCTGAGAGAGTTGGGGCCTGGAGAAGAGAAGGCTCCAGGGAGATCTTATAGCAGCTTTCCAGTACCTAAAGGGGGCCTACAAAAAATCTGGAGAGGGACTTTTTACAAGGGCATGTAGTGATAGGATGAGGGATAATGGCTTCAAACTAGAAGAGGGTAGACTTAGATTAGATATCAGGAAGAGATTTTTTGCTATGAAGATGGTGAGGTACTGGAACAGGTTGCCCAGGGAAGTTGTGGATGCCCCATCCCTGTAAGTGTTCGAGACCAGGCTGGATGGGGCTTTGAGCAATCTGGTCTAGTGGGAGGTGTCCCTGCCCATGGCAGGGGGGTTGAAACTAGGTGATCTTTAAGGTCCCTTCCAACCTAAACCATTCTATCTAAACATGAGGAGGAACTTCTTGACTTTGAGGGTGGCAGAGCACTGGAACAGGCTACCCAGAGAGGTGGTGGAGTCTCTGACTCTGGAGACATTCAAAACCCACCTGGATGCATTCCTGTGCAACCTGTTCTAGGTGAACCTGCTCTGGCAGAGGGATTGGAATAGGTGATCTCCAGAGGTCCCTTCCAACCCTTGTGATTCTGTGGTTCTATGATCTTGCCATGGCTTATATGGCCCAGATCCCTGAATTCATACTTTTTCAAGACAATGTTTTTTTATCTCCCAAGTTGTGCTCCTGCTATCATGTTGATAAGGGAGGAAAGTGACAAAAATGACAAGCATCCATTCAGATGGAATTTTGTAAAAAAAGAAAGGAAAAAGGAAAATGTTTAACATGCTGAAGAAAAAAGGCAAAACTTCACAAAATTTGATGAGAATGATTAATAACTTCAGTTCTCAAAAACTCAGTTTTCCAACAAATTTACAATTTGCCAAAGATATTTTATCCAAAAGGTCTCAAATTTTTTTACTCTAAAAACCAATTTTGGTAATGTTTGATATGGTATGCTTCAATAATGACTGCTATACACAATCTAATAAACAATTAATAAAAAACCTACATATAATACCTTAATACAATTTTACTCTGTGTTTTCTGTATCCTAAAGTGAAATCATGGCAAGAGGATTCATTTCTGTTCTGATATACTTCTCTATACCAGAGCAATTTGCAGGAAAATGGTGCAGACATTTCAAAGTACAGAATATTTATCATCAAGCATCTTTCATTGATAACCATAAATAACATCACGTTGATTCTCTGAGGTAGTTTTTAAATGTTTGAATATTTTAAAATGTGAATCATACATATGTGGTGGTGTAACCCCCATCTCCCTTTAGGCCTCTCATTGCTTGGCGTGATTTTGTCCCCACCTGGCCACATACAATGGACCAGAACATTACATAATGGTCTAACATGAAAGGAAGATGGAGAGCAATGGACTATGGGAACACTATGGGAATCCCTTACCATGCCTGGATCTTACGACTCCTACCATTTGAAAATAATAACTATAATTGATCTCTCTTGACAATATATGGATCATGACCACAGAGGGGGGATACCAGGACCCCAAGATCTAGCAAGTCCTGGGCTCGCATAACTGCTGGAAATTACCAGAATATCCATTGTCCAAGCTGGGCCAGAGTGGAAAAGTACCTGACAAAAGTCCATTATCTCAGATCCTATAAGTACCGATTCTAGTTAGACCCTTTGAGCTCTTCTGGATCGCAGCCAGTACCTACCCTGAGTTGGGATGCTGCTCAGGCTGACACCTCGAGGATTAGAAGGCCAGGGCGAGACAACCCCTCTCGAGTCTCAACTATCACCGGTTGAGGAATGCCGATGCATTGTGAGTATTTACTCTAAACTCGGGAAAAGGAAAATTTTTAACTATGGTCTAGCCTCTCTTTCAGCCACCTGTCCACTTTTATGCTTCTGATATACACATTAGCTTTTACGGATGTGGATGTTCTTCCGTTTGTCCATGCATGCATAGGAGTTAAAAGGAGTACTTGTCAACTTGTTAAAGTTGCCTTCTACTAAGAGATTTTTGATTCCAGCAGTCAGAGACCTATGTGTGTGTTTATATGCTTTTGCTTATATGTATATGTATTAATTTGAGATCTGTAATTTTGCTCAAATGTGTATGTATTGATTTGAGATCCCGTATAGTAAGTTAGTGTGAATGTTGTCATCTTTGAATCTGTAATTAAGTTACTATTCAATTATTTTGTTAAATCGCTTGGTAAATCGTTAAATCTGTTAATGATTAAGTGCTGTTAAAATTCAACCTCTTGATCTGCCTCAAATCATTAATAAATTTTGATTCACTGCTAAATCATAACCGCGTCAAAAATTCCCATCTGCGACAGCATATTACGCAATTAAAATAATTTGGTCCTATCCAGTAAACAACAGAAGAAAATTTGCTTCAAGTGTCTTTCCACTCTCTTCCCCTAACAAGTATGATAAGTGGGCTTTGGTTCATGGTTTCTTTCTATGTTGATTTTAATTAAGGCCGTTTAATGATCAAAAGCTAGAAAGAGATTTAAACTTTGTAGTAACACATTCTATTTGTTATGCCATAAGAAGTTATACTAGGCTGAATCACTTCTCTATATATGTTCCAAAATAATTCAAGGAATAATTTGTAACCTGTAAAGACACTACAGAAGGGAAAACTGCTTAGTGAAAAAGAAGCTGCCTAGGAAAAAAATGCTGAATTGTAGATGGATTTTAATCTACATGAGTTGAGAGATACCTTCTTCTTGGATAAGAAGTAGGTTTCACTTTCAGTCCTCTGATTTTGTTTGAACCATGTGGTTCTAGATGTTCGTATGGATGAAGCGGTATGGGAAGAGAGAGGGGAGGAAGGACTGGTGTGCCATGGTTCAGATATGCCAGACAGCTCTGAGGAGTATATGCAGCCAAATGTTACTATTGGTGGTGGTTGGCGGCGGAAGATAATCGTCTCCTTGTATGATGCTCGCCTTCAGGTAATTATACACTGTATAAAGGTTAAGGACTGCACTTGAAAATCAAGCAAGAGACCTTACTGTAAGTCATATTCAGGGATTGTGCATATAGTCTGGATTACTTTTTCTTACTTGCAATAAAATAAAAAAATATCTTTCTAAAAGCTGAACTTTTGTGTGTGTGGAATGTGTGTGTGTGAAGACCCTTTGGGCCAAAGAAGGCCCACGATTAGAGCTCCTGCCCTGGGGGAAACTGGCAGAACTAAATTTTTATCTGTCCAAATTGGAACAGCCTCAAGAGAAAACAAGAGAAAAAATCCTGAAATAACCTATGCCTAGTGGTCTGAGATCTTCTTGCAGTTAGAAGAAGTGTACATTTATACCCTACTCTTCAAATCAATCTCAGAGGAGATAATTAAGTTGCATTCTTCAAACACTGACATAATACAAAAGAAAAAATGTACCAAGAGTTTTCTCCTTTTTTCCCTAAATGTTAAGTATATTTCATAAAATCTTTATCAAGCTTTATAAGTGAGCTAGCCAGAGAATATGCAATTTATGAATCCCACTGGATTTTAAGTAAATATGTGTCAGGCTGGCAGGTGACATCAAGAATTAGGCAGCAACAGAACAGAAATGTTAGGACTTCCTTACCCATTTCTGACTTGTACTTACTCAGTTAAATGAGATTTTTGTGAGTGCTCTGGCAGTCAGCACCAGGGTCCTCCAGATGCTGCAGTGAAATCCGCTGAGTGTAACCAGTCAATCTAACCCAGGTGCCTTGATCAGAATGTGAGAACATCCCATGACTGAATGTGGAAAAGAAACTGGGCTTCCCCAGCACAGGTTAAATATTTTGTTGCCCTTTTTCAGTTGAGATTAAAAGCTGTAGTGCTAGGGAAGCAAGTTAAATGGCAAATTCCACCATTCTTTCATTCCTTGTATAATCGCCTTGCCAGCTCAAGGTGGTGGAGATGCTTTGGCTGACACAGAATGGTATTATTTCAATGCCAGGGGCAAGGCTGCTTCTCAGTCAGCAATAGATCTCTGCCCTTGGAATTGAAAGCAAGTTGTCTATTTTTGAGGGGAATGATGAGGGAGACTGTGATTTTAGTGTATTATCATTTTACTAATTTAGATTAGTTTATGGTCACTATATGGCACAAATTATGAAGAAGATAGTAGTTGTAGTACGAGTTAGAAGGTCATGGGTTTTGAGTGGCTTATTTAATATATGTAGTCTTTATTTTTTTCTGTATTTAAGCACCTACCCACAAACACAGCTGATAACAACCAAATCACACAACTACTACTTCATATGAGCATTCACAACTTGGCTAGATATACAGTTGGATTCATCTTTTACCTGTACGTGTACATCCTGTGCTCTGTTTGACAGCTACAGTTGAAAAACTGTTTGTCCTATCATTAGCAGGTTTTATTTTAATGCAGTTTATTTATTCAACAGCAGATTTAAAATTCAAACTACTCATCTAGGAATAATTTTTACGATTTTAATTATTGTATATTGGTGTAATTAAAGTAATTGATTCATTGAACATTCAGATAAGCAAAGTGCCTTAACAAAAAAGGATACCATTTAAAGGAAACAGAAAGTTTGAGACAGTGAATATAAAAGACTATAGCTGTATTATCAGGATGCTATGAAATATGTTAATTTATATGATTAAATTTTGGATCTTGATAAAGAATTTTTCATCTCTATTTCCTCTTAATGAAATATTCATTAAACACTGCTTGCATTTGTCTCTCTCTGTACATGAATATAAACAAAAAAATGGATAGAAATGAGAAAAGCATATATATTACCAAAATAATATAAGGGAAAACAATTCTGTCTCGCAGGAACCCAAACAGTCACTATGGTGTTTCCTGACAGAGTAAAGCAGCAGGAGACAGCTAATGAGGCAAGTCATCCGTTATCATTGCAGTGCTTAGCCTGATTTAGTTATCTGAATCAAAATGACAGATTTAGGAGGAAGGCTCCTGGGAACTTGACTGAAAATGTTATGTTGATGTTACCATGCATTGATCAGTCTAGTGGAGTGCCTCTTTGTCTCCATGCCAACAACGAATGAAACAAAAAAGCAGGGGTTAAGGGGCATGCTTTCGGAAAACTGATATTGGGGAAGATATTTTCTTTATAAACAGGTTTTGTTAAACACTGAAATAAGCTTCATGCCTAGGAAGACTCATGGCTCTTCAAAATATGGGAGGTTTTATAATGTAATTTCAGCTTGTCAGGAACAATTTTCCTCTTTCCTTTTAGGATTACTTAGAAGTTTAGCTTCAGCAGCTACAGTCCATGTCACCGGTTGCTTATTAACTTTATTCTGACATGAAGAGGAAGAAATAGACTTTAACCATTTCAATACCAGCAAAATCCCACTCAGTAATTAAAAAAAAAGTGTGGTTATATTTTTATAGAATATTCATCTTATTAGATGGGCAAAGTTAATCTCATAAAGTTAAACATTTTTAGGAAAGACGCAATCTAGAAGACAAAAAGTAGGTATTGTCTGAAAAAAGTAGAGGCAAATGGTGACTAATTTTGACCAGGAGTTGAAGGTAGAGCTAGGTTTTTTTGAATTAAAGGTCTAGACTGGGCTTTCTTGCAAAATGAGTAGATGATCATTAAAAAAGAAAACAAAGCAAAAAAATCCCAGTCCTTGAGAAGAAAATTGAGTTGTTAAAAAATACAGCAGTTCATTGTTAAAGCTTTCAATAATCTTTGACACAAGTCTGGAAAACACATTAGGAAAAAAGAGCCAATTTCAGCTCATTTAACTGTGAGGAATACTAACATCGAATCACGAAGGCTGGATACCTCTTCAGTGTTAGCAAACCTCTTCTCAAACTGGTGAAGAGTTCTGTGTTCAATACCAGAAGTTCTCTTTCAGAGGAAATTTTACTGGCTTGTGGGGTTCAGCTGTGACTTACCAGCTGTTTTAGAAAGGTGTTTGCTATTTCCCAGGAACTGTACCCACTCACTCATCTCTGAGGCCACAAGTGTTCCAGGCTAAAAGAGTTCTCTGAGACAAAATGAAAAGGCAGTGTGTTCTGAAAAGGATGTTTTCACCTGTTCCACCCTGCTCCTGAATCTCTGGAAATTTGTGGTTTTACTGAAAACTGGCTGAAACCTAGAATTCATATTCCTGGGGAAAATAATAATATGAAAAATTCTGAAATAGCATGGAAAAATACATCCTGGACAGTTGCTGAATGAGAAATGCACACTTTTATTTTGTGAGGGGCCACGGCAGTGTCTTTGGTATACTCAAAGGGGTTACTGTTCTCCTAAGGTTCCATCATCCCCATTCTCCAGCCATTCAACAGGTAGATGGTGCTGAAATTAGAACCTGAAAATTCCAGTACCCCTGGCAATGAGAAATAACAAACCAGGAAGACTATATGATAATTTTCCTCTTTGTATTTGAAATAAGAATTTATAATAATAGCAACAATAATGACCATGAAACTTAAGTAACTACAGCCAATAGGCACAAACAACATGACAGAAGGTGGGGGTATTTAGTAAATACAGTACTGAACACCTCTAAATAGGGATAAAGAGACAAAGGAGTTTGGAGAAGAAAAGACTCTTGTCCCAAATTTAGAAGACTTGAGGTTGCTGGGTCAACATGCAAACTTCCATACAGCTCGCTTGCTTGTTGGAAGGAAAAATACTTTGTGCTTAATATTGCTCTATGCAAAGTGAAATCTCTTACAGTCCCACATCTTAAAGCTTTTATTCCTCCTGTCAGCAGACTATGTACATTCTCCAGTAACATAGTCTGACCACAGGAGACGGTCAGCATGCTGAGATTTGTGTAAGGAT
Organism: Burhinus oedicnemus; assembly: GCA_008921705.1. Lineage (NCBI taxonomy): Eukaryota > Metazoa > Chordata > Aves > Charadriiformes > Burhinidae > Burhinus > Burhinus oedicnemus. The sequence continues at coordinate 465,598 of VFFE01007914.1, read as the reverse complement.
GTTTCCAAGAGAGGATTTTTGAATGAAAAGATTTGCTTTTAGATTTTAAACAGATCAACATCTTGTTTTGCAGTCCCCATAGGCTGACTGAACATAGCATTCTTATTTTAGAAATACGAAAGTTAAGAGATTGTGGTAGAAGGCAGAAGATATGGGCTTCATTGACACTTGCTCTGTAGTTATTTTGTGTGACTTTGGACAAATCATGTAATTTCTTAGTGCTTCTGTTCTCTATCTCCTTCATAGTACTCCTGCTCTTCATTCTCTCTCTCTCTTTAAAATTTAGACTTTAAGCTGTCTCAATTCAAAGTAATCTAATCTGTTAGACTATTTAAAATACTTCATATACCTCATAATATGGGCATACACTGCTTTGTATGGGAGATCATAACTATTCTCCTCATGTGACAGCAAACTAATATAGACTAATCTTGTACCTGGATTAAAAAAAAAAAAAAAAAAAAAAAAAAAAAAATTCATTGCTACATAACTCAAGGTCTCTTCAGAGCTCCAGCTTTACGTTCAAAGTCTCTGAAGTAGATCTAACACCTTATCCCAGTATTCAAATGAATTGACCTTTCCAGAAATCTGGAATTCATCCTTCTACCAGAAATCACAAAACAAATAAAATTTTAAACATTCTTTTACTGAATAAAATGAAAAGACTGATTTTACAAATGGTATTTATGACTGGCTGTCCCATAGGCTCAACTGAAAAAGACATGCAGAAAGAAGTTATGCCATCCTTGTATATCATACTCACATCAGTTTTTTGTTCTGCTCATAACTCAACTATGGATCCAGTGCAGAGCTTGTAGCGAGCTAACCTTGATGCATTTTCCCATAGTCTTACAATTTGTGAGGTTCTGCTGCTATTGTTGGGGAAGGCTGTAAAGATGCTATGATACTTGAAAAATGTAGGATTTTTACAAGTATGTCGCAATTAAACAAATATTAATTTATTTAGAAAATTATGTTGCTTGTTAATTTTTATTAAACATCCTCATCTTTCCTGGGAGCACCATATCTGTTTCCTTGAGTACTGCCATCCAAGTGCTCTGTGACAAGTATGGAAAAGCTGTTTTCATGAGTAAGCAAGCAAAACTATTGTTTCCATTTTAGACTACTGGGAACCTTGCCCACATTGGCTGCTCTAGTAGGCATCTCTAATAGACATCCTTAAAAAAATGCATGAAAAAAACAGCTGAAAGAGCTCTTCAGGAGATCACTGCCTTGGATTAATTTATAGACGCTAAATAGTCACTCTTGTAAGATAAGTTAGGGATTAAAGATGAAATACAGTCTTAATTAAGAACTTAAATCTTTTGTGTGGTTTCCCCAACTTCACAGATGGGTATTTGTTATTTCACCCTTAAATTAGTCTAATGATAAAACTGTGCCCAAGTAATCTTGTATCCTTTAGAAACACCACTATTTTGAGCACAAGTAATACATTATAAAGGAGTGGCTTGAAAATTGTTATATCATCTTCCACTCAAGCAGAATGCATGTACCATAACAGTTAGCCAAACAATTCACTATGAACTACGTGCAACCAGAGACAAGTAATGTAAGTTTTAGTCTGTGTGAGACACTTTAATTAGCATAATAAACCTGTTTACCAAGCACCTGGACGACGGAGACAGAGCGGGATATCTGTGAATCACCATGCTCCTAATGGAGTGGCGTTATGCATAATGCTCCAAGGGAACACCTAGCACAGGTAATGTTTGCACAAATGGAAAAAATCAAAAGCTGAAACTTCACATTCACAGAAACCCGAGGATTTTAACCACGTAAAAAAGGCTCAAAATGGTGATCAAACCTTATGAATTGGAACAGACTTTTGTTATGAAAGAAGGATCTTAACTTGCTTAAATCCTCTTGTACTCAAGAGAACAGGATGTTGGGTTGGGTTTTTTTAAGCAAAAATGACAATAAAGAAATATCTGGTTCCACCTAATAAAATCCATCTACATGACTAAATTTTGGCTAGCTGGCTGGATCAAATGGCATGATTAATGTATATCCCATTCTGTGATGTGAAAACAGGTTTCCAGAGATACAATAACCTGACTGAGGATGGCAGAGCAAAAAATAAATTTAAATGTCTGAGTGCTGATCCAGTACTATTCCCACTGTATCATGCTTTTCTACATAATAAGACACTATTTTTTTAATACAAAAATCTCTGTAACAGGTTACTCAAGAAAAATAACACATTTTTCAAGAATTATTTTGTCCTTTTACCAGATAAAATAAGCACATTTGTGTTTATAAAAAGGAGGAGTGCTATTTTTGAAGAGCAAAAGAGTATTTAACTACTTTTTTAGTACTAATTGCTGAAATTAGTAAAGCAGTCTACAGACACAGATGACAGTCTTGTGTGAGCTGATTAAAACTACTGTTTTAATAGTCTAAGCTGTTGTAAACATCATGGATTAGATGGAGATCTGTCAAACAGACAGTATTACCAGAAAGAATATGAGTGAAAATATATTACATGATCACACAGGGCTGTAGAAATTGATGTATTTTAGGTTTTTGAATTAAACAGTAAATGAGATAGAGAGAGTAAATTATTTTTGTCTGTCACCATTAGTTGCAGATGCACTGGGCACAATGAAGGTGATAACACAGCTTTATTTCCCGCCTTGGTAAAACATTTCACTATATTTAATGCCAATGCTAATGCCAGACTATCAAATCCATTATATACTCCTATGGAACAGTACCTATACTTATAACTAAAGAATTATAGAAAAAACATTAAGTAAATTCAATAATGATGTGAGTTTTACGTTAAGTGGGCTGAGTGCATAAAAAGCAGAGTGAGAAACATGGTGCACAAAGAAAGCAAAGCTGATGTAACAGTAATTCTGATGAATCACAGTAGCACACAGAATAACAGAATGGTAGGGGTTGAAGGGACCTGTAGAGATCATCTAGTCCAACCCCCCTGCCAAAGCAGGTTCACTTAGAGCAGGTTGCATAGGATCAGGTCTAGCCGGGTTTTGAATATCTCCAGAGAAGGAGACTCCACAGCCTCCCTGGGCAGTTTGTTCCAGTGCTCTGCCACCCTCAAAGTAAAGAAGTGTTTCCTCATGTTGAGATGGAATTTCCTGTGTTCCAGTTTGTGCCCGTTGCACCTTGTCCTGTTGCTGGGCACCACTGAAGAGAGTCTGGCCCCATCTTCTTGACACCTGCCCTTTAGATATTTATAAGCATTGATACGATCCCCTCTGCCTTCTCTTCTCCAGGCTAAACAGACCCAGGTGTCTCAGCCTTTCCTCATGCGAGGTGCTCCAGTCACTTGATTAACTTCATATCCTTATTGGAATGCAAGATTCAAGATTGCATATTTTAAAAATATTTGTGGCCTAGTTTTTATAGTCTTAAATTTCTTCTTTGCATCAGTTTTCTTGCTATACTATTTTTTTTCTTTTGAAATTTCACATAAGTTACACAAATGGAGTCCTTTAAGAAACAAGTCTAATGCCATTTACAGATTTACAGTAATATTGCTTAGGAAAAGGGTCTCTTCAATGGTGAACTTGAAATCAGCATGTAATCCTTAAAACCAGTTACTTTTTTTGTTCCCATGTAAAAAGTTGAAAGATACCCATTAAAACTTGCATTTAAATTAGGAATCATACACACACATTAAGCTTCCTGTTGCATTCAAAAATGAGAGACAGAGCAGTTTGAGTATTATCAAAGGAGATAACTTCTGCTGTAAACCAATCCCAGAGAAAAGCTGAATCTAAAATGAATTGTATCAGAGCCAACACTATTTTATAAATCCTTAAAGTATATAACCACTTACTTCTTATCTCCTCATTGGGGAAAAAACAGTTAACTATATCCCTTCTTCGTTTAAAGATATTTCCAGATTGTCTGCTAAATTCATTGTTATTGCTTTCCACTTATCTCTGTTGCTGAGTTGGCAGTTTATTGACTATTCCAGTCACCTGCAATGCAAAGAGGGTTTGGTTCATGTTGCTTAGTACATAGTAGTCAAATTCGGCTTAGGAAGACTTCTTTTCATATTAGGCAGTACTATATATTAAAAATGGCCTGAAATCAATTAGTTTCTTTCCTTCTAGGAATTTCCATGTAATATGGATTAAATATAAATATTTATACAGGAAAGCACACAGGATTAATGACGGCTGAAAAGTGAAAGACATTTCTTCTTCAAGTCTCTTAGTATGGGAAATTGCAGAGATTGTTCTGTGTGCATTAGATACTCTCCTTGAAACTCAGGAGGAGCTCAGAGACTCCAGAAACACTCTGTAATGGTCTTACAGACAAAATCACAAGGACTTTTCTTCTCTGTGTTTCTCTCTGATTTGATGTAGTTCAGGGGTGTCCATGGCAGTGGAATAGAGGGCAGACTTTCAAATTGTACTTATTATTAGCTAGGACAAAACAGGACAGAGAACCAGATTCCAGACGCAAAAAGCTTTTCAGTGCCCCGTGCAAAACAGTGTGTACAACAAAAGCATCAGGCCATTGCCCTTCTGCTTCTTTGTGGTAAAAACACAGAGCAAAAAAGTTTAGGACGCACTAAGCTTTGATAATATTTTCATTCTTATCTCCAAATAGTCCAGCCAATCTCCTCTACTGTAATTTGATTTTTTAGTATTGTAGGAATGGGTTTTCTTCCTGGTTTTCTTCATATTCTTGCATTCAATTTACAGAATTCACTCATTCCCTGATAAGTAATGAAGTATAAATGGAGTCCTAGAAACAGAACACTAAATCAGGCCTTGGAATGCTCAAGCAGTGACAGTTTAGAAAATCTGTTGGTTCATGATACAGTCCTCAAAAGGGAAGTGTCCCACCTATAAGAATAACAAATTTATTTCAAGATACATCAAGTCAAAGTTGACTGTGTTTCCAAATGCACAGAGTATTATTTATATACAGTCACCTCTGTATCATTTTCTTTGAGTTCATCCTTTTGGTGTTGCTTCAGTGTGTGTCCAGGACTTCAGTTCAAGGTAGGGATGGGTGATCTGGTGAGTAGGTAGTGGATAAAACTTGGAGATTCTTTTGACTATTTTATTTTATTTTATTTTATTTTATTTTATTTTATTTTATTTTATTTTATTTTATTTTATTTTATTTTATTTTATTTTTCTAAAAAATCTCCAACAGTTTCAGGAATATCTAAATCATCTGTGAATTTAATGCAACTTCAGCCAACAGGTTTAACAAAAGGAAGCTGGGCAAAAATTCAAAAAAATGTTATCATTTTATGCTGTATGCTTTCTACACAACCAACGTTTCTCCTTTCTGACTCAGAACTGTCAGCATTTGTAAGGATTCTATGCCCTCGAATTTTAATTTTTGGTTAAAAAAAAAGAGAACTGAAACAGTGCAGATTTTTTCCCTTGCGGGTAATTTTCTTCAGTTAATGCAGCTTATGTCTTTTCAAGGTTTTTTTTCTGGTTCCATCAACAAACTGAGAAATCCATCTAGTCTTTGCAGAGTTTCGGCTTCGTGTTCACTTGTCATCCTTGGAACTTGGTTGTTTCGTTTGTCTACACTAATACAGTGATAAAGATTCAGCAGTGCAAAAATATTCACTGATTATAATTTGTGTGACCTCATAGTTTTCAAATTAAGTTGACATTTTTGCACATCTGTAATTGAGGGTAGTGTTTGTCCTACAGACTTTTATTACCATAATGTGACAGAAGGCAAGAACATAGTTTGTCTCAGAATGCAGTCAGTGCAAGCACAAATAGCAATTACAAAAATAAACCTTTTTGTTTGTAAACTGAAAAAAGCAAAGGCCGAAATCATGAGAACTTAAACCATTTTAGTCATTTTACACACTGTCTTTTCTACATATCTTCACTTCTTCCTTTTAGCCAAAGGCAAAGAAGGAAAAAGGAATGAGTAAACAGCCTGAATCTGTTTTGTAAGAGATCATGTCAGTTGTTATTAACTGTTATATTATGTTTCATTGGGCTGGCTGAAGACAAACAGAAGGTCAAAATATTTGTTTTGCTTATTTGGCTTTCTTATCTTTGAAAGAAGATTCAGTTAAGATATTTCAACTGACTTCAGGAATTTTAAATGCATTTTGTTAGAATCACTCACCATTTCATGCAATATTTTTAGAAAGCAGAAAGCTTTTGAGAGGAACATATGGATGCAATACCTTTGAGGGGAAAAAAGTGCCTATACAGTGGTATAAAAATGTCATGTCTGTAAGAACTAACATGAAGAACATGAGCTCAGAACATGAGCTCATTCTAACTTCACCCTGTAGGCATAAGAAGATAGTTATGAATTGAATTAATAAACATTAGGCAGATATCTCACTCATAGGTATTATTTTCCATTAGTGGACCTAAAAGAACTTTTTTTTTTTTTAACAGATGGAGCACAAGTTATCCAAGGTAAAGAGTAGGTAATGTCAGAGCCAGTAAAAGAACCTGACCTGCCTGAAAACCAGCTCAAGGCTCTTTCCACCAGGCAATGTATTGTTTCAGTTGTTTTGCAATCTTACTTTTGACTGTACTGACAAATGCAGCTCATCCCCTGTAATTTTTCAGTTACAGTCAGGCTTATGAAATTTTTTCCCATGTTGAAGACCACTCTGAGATTTATATTTTTTACCACACATGATAATTGTGAAAACTGTTTTCAGTAGTTTCAGGACTTCAGTCTATTGAACCCCACACTAGCAAGTTCCTCACGTAGATGGACTTTTTGTGCCACAGAATTGTTGTACCAAACAATGCTATCGCATTAAGAAAATGCTTGTCTTCATCATGCAGTGATGTATGATATTATAGGCTCTGGCAACAGACGTGATTTCCTATGGCATTAATAGCACAAATAAGGAAGCTCAGTACTACATAGATCTGAAGAAACGTGCCCTTCCCCACTGTCAAATGAGAAGATGCATGACAACAACTTGGTGTTGTAGGGTATTCAATAAAATATAAGCTTTCACAGTATGGCATGATAGACAAGCAAAAGACCCTGCTGAAAGTGAGGGTTCTGAAATTCCATGTTCCAAAATAACCTAGATTTCCTAACATACAGGTAAGACCCCTTCATCCCACCTTGCTTTGAGAGATCAGGGCTTTGCTCTTACCTATATGTGGGAAAATTCTTGTTTGATAACGGTGTTTGGTGAAGAGAAGTGGCTGACTGGCTGAATCTATTAGTTGAAGTAATTTGTTAAGAACTCAAAACCTGTTTATGAACACTTTTCTCAATTTCAGTAAAAACAAAGATAAATCATAGCAATATTTTTGACAGGGTTCTTGTCAAATAAAATATGAAATATTACATCAAGAAAGCCACTTGGAAGATCCTACACAGAGATCTCTGAGTCATCACCTTCCAGGTGCCCCTAATAGTTCAACTGCTAAAAGAAACTTCTCAGGTAATTGCTTTCAGAAAATCAGCAATTGCTTGTAGTTCCCAAACAGTAATATTTCAGATTACTATTGTCATTGATGATAAAGTGGGGAGTCCATTCCTAAACAATGCGTGAGTCATACTTAATATACAGCAGATCAGATACCAAGAATTGAGTTAATCTTAAAAGCTTAATCTGTGCCACATTTACACATGTTGTAGAACTACCTCTAAGTTTCCATATTTCCTTCTAGAATTTTAAAAATGGATCTTTAAGATGTCAATCTCCAATGCCTGGGAAAACAGGAAAGGAAAACATCTAATTTTTTGAGTCAATCTACGTTTATTGAGTACTACCAGTCATAATTACGTGCTAGATACTTTCACCCAGCACAAATAGCTGATGGAAGGCAGAGGGGGATATATGAGTCAATAAATTGCATATAATTATTACAATTTTTCTTGGAATTATCCATCTGAACAATTATTGTATGGATGGCCCTTCAAATAGTTGGGACCTGAATAGGTATTCCAGTGAGCTAATCTGACAGTGAAGAGGCACAACACGCTAGTAATGAAAAACCAGAGAGCAGAGACTCTAGAAAGCACCACTTGAGTTGTAAGATGTTTCTGGTATGTCAGTAATGAGACAAATCAAAAAAGGTAGACATATAACCAAACTGTCAAGTAGGTAAGGAGGAAAAAGTACAAAATACAATAAACTGGTAGCGAGGAGTATCTCTCTGACAAGGTGGGGCCTGTTCAACAAAGCATGGTTTTGGTTCAGAGGAATCCAGAGGATTTATTCTGCAGGAAATTTTAAAATATTCAGACCTGTTTTCTTCCAACCTGGGCAAAAAGACACACGTTTTTACTGAAGACAATCTCCAAAAATGATGATTTGGAAACATGGAAGCCATTTGGAGGATAAAAGATAAAACAGTTTCACTGCAGTAGTGTGAAATATCTAAAATATCTGGTTAATTGTGGTAGAACTATTGTGAAAATGAACCATCAAAATCATATTAAGCAGTGGTAGGTGCATTATATTAGGTATTATATAACTCAGGAATTAACATCGAGTATTTTATACCAATCAAAGCGATATAAATAATTACATTGAAATATTTCATTTATACTGTTTCCACTTAACCCAAGTAAACCTATTCCATGGTTTTGTGCTTCTTGAATTAGAGAGGATTCATGGCAGGTTAGTTATGTGTAATAGAGGAAGTTTATGTATGTTTAAGATACTTTGCACAGGATGCAAAGCTTGTTCATCATGCAAGATAGATCAGATTGTTTAAGAGGAAGCTCGTTTTGCATATGGCTTCTTTTATTTGCTGAGGAAGATGAGGTTGGGATGGAGGATTCGTTGCAGAAAGGGAACAAAAGAGATGACTCTATGGTTAGAGGGACTGAATATCATCCTGCAAAATTATTCTTATCTTTGATAAAGAATTCCTGCATGAATTTAAGTGACCTCTCATGAGTAGTCATTGACTGTGCAGTCATCATATTCTGGGCTTGACCTGAGATCATGGGGTCTGGTCTGCCCAAGTGTTCAACTTTCATAGGTCTCACACAAAAGTGCTTTGAACCTTTAAAATGCTCTGTAGTGCATGCTGGAAAATCAGATTCTATGCCCTCAACTTGGACTCTAAAAATCCATGAGTGTACTTGACCTCTTTGTCTCTGTCTAGTACCTATAAAATAGGGAATTACACCATCTCTTCATATCACTAGTGCGTTATGAAGATTAAATACTTTTTGTGAAGCACTCTGATATTACTATTTGGGCATCATAGAGAAGCCCATGAGAAAATTAATCATCCTGTCTTCAGAATAAGCGTGCACTACATAAATCCTAAGGTTGCACATTTGACAATGAGAATAAAATTTACTGAACAGCTAGTTTTCTAATTTCTCTGTTCTAGTTCTTTCTTTAGTCATTCTGCTTTTTTTCTTTCCCATAACCCCCAAAGGTTTATCTGTTACACTTTCCAGAGACTCATGGTGATAACTACCTTCCTTTAACTCTCCAAAATTCATCCCTCTATTCCCTCCCTGATACGCTGTTGTAAACCATTCTATGATTCTATGATTCTCCTCTTCCCATACTGCCTGTCTAAAACACCCTCCCAAAAGTAAACAACAAAAAACTTCTGAATATTATTCGCTGATGTTTTATTCCACCTTTTACATCTAATTTCTTTTGTATAGGCTACCATTTCTTTAAGTGGCTGCAGAGGAGGAGAAATCATAATTTTTCATGTGCGTGTAACCTGGCACAATGAATTCTGACCTTGATCATAGCCTTTTGGTGATGCTATAAAATAAATGTAAAATACTATTATTGACATGGCTTGCTCATATTTTAGTATTGGAATCTTATACCACATGCAGCTTAGTTTAACTGTGGCCTCATCGATTTCCTGGCATATGAGAATTAAGAGAAAAAGAAGAGTGAGAACTGAGAATACTGTTGTGTATTTTCTTATTTTCTGGTAAGTTTAATAAATTCAGTTTTCAGCAGATGTCTAGAAGACCAATTTGTAGATTTTCTTTTTAATTTACATAATTTGTTTACAAATATATAACACACTAAATATTTCAGGAACCATCTGCCTGTATTGTTCCTGTTTATAAATTCTGTACAAGTCCTTTCCTTGCCATTTTTATTGAGAAACAGTCCTGCAACCCAAAATGCATCCTGAAATATCAATCTGACGCACTAGCTTTGGTTAATGACTTCTCTTAGATAGAAAACGTTAGCTGCTCCATACTAAAATGAATTTTTAGGCTTGTAGGGTCAGAAATACAGATTACATAGCTCTCTGAATTTAACAGACTTCGAGAAGTACATGAACCGAGAATCAGGTTCATAAAAAAGGTTTCGAGTAGCTTTGATGAGTGGCTTTTTCCCAAGGAAATAATTATTTTATAACACAACTACAACTATCCATCTTTCATGAACACAGATTTGAATGTTTCAGAAAACTTTAGAAACAAAATTATCAGGAAGATAAAACAGGCAGGAAAGACCACCAAAATTGGGACTGATGACTTAAGCATGCTTAACCTTTGCCAATTCAATTTGCCACAAATATTAAAAGCAAAAATAGCTTTTTACTTGTGTTGCAACTAACTGTAAGGAAATCTATATGTATTGGTTAAGGAATTGGATTTTACTGTGATGGGAGTGTTTAAAAGACTGACATATCAGACCAGTTTCCAATTTCAAGACAACTTTTTAACGGATTGATACTTGTTAACAATGCACATTGTGTTGTCAATGACTACTTCTCAATCACTAACAATCGTTATCACTACATGTGCCAAACAGTGAGTCCTTAACAAGCTTAACCTAAACCAGCTACAAGTATGCAGTATTCAGGAACTGATGTGGTTTTAGTTGGCACTGCGGGTTGTGGTCCATCACCAAGGTCAAGGTCAGTAAAGGCTATTCCAGAGGGAAAATGTGGAAGGTGCAGGGTGGGCTCTCTTCTTTCTTCCCTGTCTTTCTTCTTTTATTGCTGGCATCTCATGCTCCTCTGTTCCTTTCCCCAAAAGAAAAGAGGTGATCTCATCTGCTCTTGACACCTTATTTTGGGGATCAGGACTCAGGCTGGCTTAGTTCTGCAGAATTCTGGTTTTAGTGGACATCCTTCCTGCCTGTTTTACATCCTTAGCTCTCCTCTGGTAGATTTTACTGCTTGCGCATGTTTTCCTCCTCCCTACTTGTGCAATTATACTAGAGACCTGTGTTGGCCCCTTGGGGGCTATGGCTATTATTTTAATATTTAAGCTTAGCTGTCTTACCAAATGTTATTAGTCATGTTACCATGTTACAAAATGCTTGGACATTTTTCCAGTCGTACTATTTTAAGTTTGCTTTTCTTTGGGTTCAAAGCAAGCAAATGTTAATCATATCTTCCTTAGTGTGCATGGACCTTTATGGGTCCAATTGACCTCTGCTTTGTCTACACCTGAGGAGTGGTGAATCTATCTTTCATTAAACAAGCTAGTTATTTTTCTTGCTTTGTCCACTAACTTTATTCTTCCTTATATTTTCGTGGCCAAAATGTAGTATATTCAGGCAAACACCATCACATGAGCACCCTAAAATATTTCTTGGCCTTACGTATAGTTGGGTTCCCACCCATTTGGCTTCTAACTCTAACACTTCCACTGAAAACATGCACCTCAGGGCTGCCAGGAAATTCCAGATCCAGTGCTTGTTCCCTTACTATGATAGAGAACTATATTCATAAATCTGCAGTACTTGATCTTAGACATCATTAAATTTCTGGAAGGTCCTGCAGGAAGATTGTACCAAAACCTCAGGCCTCTGAAAGCCTCTGATATTCAGACTAAATATATCCATCGATGATCTACATATGCATGTTCTTGTGGAGTCATAACTTTGCACAGCTTTTCCAGCTTTGCATCATTTACCTTAATTTTCTAGCTCTTCTAACACATTGTAGTAGAATTTGCCTCTTTCCTGACCACACCGGTATTATATATTGGGTGGGAAATACATCTTGCAGTGATCCTCAGGACAGCCATGCAGTTGTTCTGTTGTACAGGACCTGACGTCAACAGCTGTGCTAGTGAGGCACTGGACCTAGCAGAGCAACCTCAGACGTGTTGGTTCTGAGTCATTTCTGGACAGTGACACTAGTGGTCTCCAGTCCTTGTTAGAAACGTCTCACCTAGTATAACCTAGAGGTAGACCTGTGACAGGAAATTGCCATTAGAATGGTTTTCTGATGGAAAATGCCTTTTTCTCAAAATCAAATTTTTCCACAGAAAAATTATATTCTTTACTGTGATGGTTATAAAAAATCTACAATTGTTCATTTCTCAATCTGTCTTGCACAGTAATCAGGAGGCACTCTGATTGTCTAAGGATGCCAAGAGGATTGTTCTGCCAATCCCCCTATTGCATTTGTTCAGATACAATTTTCTTTTCCAGTAGATGACTACTGAAATCTCTCTTAATCCTGACATGTCTAGAAGGACTCTTTAACAGTAAGTGACATTCTCCTGACTATACACTTTCATTGAAGTCAAACCCACGTGCCTTTTAAGCCAAGAGGGCTGGAATGTAATTGCTACTTTCCCTCTCTCCACACTCCCCCAGCGCAGTGAAAATGTTAAAATCAAATCACTACCCGTGACTTCAATGGTGGTTATGTGAGTTTAGTTAAAATGTGAATTTGTGTCCAGAAATAAGACTGCAGCTTCATAATATGACAAATGATTGAGCCTGCCATCTGAGTCAGAAATTTTATGAAAAAAAAAATCTTTTGGGATGGTTCTTTCTGCTTCCGCATGCACTAAATATACTTTTAAGGAAGAACCTGTCATTATATTTTAGTTCCTCCATTTTGATGCCTGACAGAACCTATGCAGGATTTCTATTAATGACAACTAAAAAGAAAAAAAAAATAGTAGGAATTATTGGAAGCAGAATAAAAAGCTTAGTTGAGATACAGTGATTTTTAAGCAAACAAATTTTTTTGTTAACTGATTTAACCAGTCACACAGCAGATTTGAGATCTGGTGGATTTTTTATACCTATTTATATCTAATTTATGTCTAATCTAAACTGGTGAATAAATCCCTCAGTGTTTGTTCCTATCCAAAAGGAGCCTAAAACTTTAGAAAATCTGAAGCTAAATCTTATTCAGTTTATGGTTGAAATGGAGTTCCATTCCAATAGCTAGGATATGTTTTATTTATTTGAATTTCAATCTTTAAAGCATTTTTCTGTAAATCAGCTTAATTCCAAACAAAATTGTCCAAACAATACAACAAAAAATGAAATATTACCTTTTGAAAAATGTCAAATGGGCACTTCAATAACTGTAAAAAGTCATTTTTTCTTTATGTAAAATACATTTGTCAGAAATGACCTTTTCTTAGTTACGGTCTCAGCTTCAACAAATCATATTTCCCCAATAAGAGAGTTTATATACTGCTGGAAATCCCTTGGCCTTCTTTATGTTACAGTGTTATTTGAAAGGTAACTACCACTTCCTGCTTCTGTGATCCTGGGCAACTCACATTAATGAACAGCCCTTGGAGAACCATGTTTATGTCTTTCTTCAATGTCTTCCTTCCACCATAACATAGCCTTGAATAGTCTGTGCAAATTGATGAACATTATCATCCGTGACTCAGTTCTTCTCTGGTGAAACTGGAACAATTGTAATTCCTTGGTTCCATATTTTTCTGTCTACTTAGGCAGGTGGTTACTTGGGGCCACACCTGCCACTTTGTGTTTCTACTTCCTCATATGTAGTAGCCTGGTTACTACTAAACAGTATTAATTATGACTATTATTTCAAGGAAAGAAAAACAGAAAAAAATGTTATAAAATTTAGCTATTTGAAAAACAGTTATGGAAATCACAGATAAACCTTTCTCAAAACAAATAGTAGCAGGAGTTCAACTCAGCTGTTATTATTCTTTTTTATTTTAAAAAAAAGTTAATTATAGGGAAATTTTCTTCCTCCATGAAGACAGCATTACTTTTCTTGGCTATCAACAGGCTGCCACAGCAAACTGCACATTTGTCTGTATTCTAGAGGATAACTTTTTCTACGGTGAAATACATCATTTTGCTCAGCAGCCTTGCGTCAAATGAATGCTTCAGTTGACCCGAAATCTTTTACTCTCTGGACAACATAACCTAAAAATAGGAACACAAAAGACACTCTTCTCCATTTTAAGAGACTATTTTTATCCTGTATAATAGTCAAGGATGTTATACCTACACTTAGATATTGTTAATTTCCAGTGCCCTGAAAAGCAGAGTAATAACTAAAGAGCACAGGCAGTGCCAATGACTCTTTCTTTCATGATCTCTGAGCTGCAGTATGAAACACAGATTAATAAACACGGTAGCTTTCCAGTAAACGGTATTTTTTAGCTTCCTGAAATGTGCAGCATGGCAAGCTGGAACATCAATATTTCTTCAAAATCACCTAAGTGCTTGTCATCAAACCAAGGATTAATTGCTTCACAGCAAACTCGCACACAATGTATAGGTTCCAGTTCTTTGAAACACATAATGATGCTAGAGCTTTGAAAGGTGCTAAGCCTGACATCTCAGGAGACTGAAAAACTATACTTAGCCATAAAACATAGAGATCACAGAGAGAGCCAGCTTGAGCGTGACTCATATCCTTTCATCAAGTCATCTCTTCCTCCAAATGGCAGGCATCACTTCCAAAGTTGAGGGATCCTTTTGCCTGCCTTAGACATGCACTCTTTATCCCTGGCTGCAGAAAACTCTGGCAACTAATACCTGTGGTGGTGACAAGGTTCTGGAAAAAAACCATTAATGCCCGATAAATAGTGTCAATTGTTAGGATTTCCTAGCAATGTGCATTTGTTTGTTTGTCTAATTACTTTGATAAAGCTGTTTGATAGATGGGCGATGAAGATAACTTCTGCTTCAGCCGCTACCAACGTACACACCTCTCCAGTCAAATTGGGTGTTAATCTCCAGAATCAGTGTATTGATGTCTTCTTTTTCACAGCTGCTTCCTTCTCAGTCCTCTTCTGCCTTTTCATAACTTCCAGCTGTCCATTACAATTTTACTGAGGGTCTTCTTTTGCTCCATTTCCATTTCAGATGAAATAAATAAGATGAACTGATAATAAATACGTTTGTGTAATCAACACAAGAAAAGTAATAAGATGACTATTCTGATTCACACCAAAAGAGGATAAGTTTTTAGTTTTGGTCTACACCTCCTCTTTCAGATACAGGCCTAATCTCAGCAATCAAAGACCGCTTACTGAAGTGCATGCTTTTACTAGTCTAAAATCTGACCATCAATGTAGCTTTTCTCTTTTTTCTTTTTCTTTTTCTTTTTCTTTTTCTTTTTCTTTTTCTTTTTCTTTTTCTTTTTCTTTTTCTTTTTCTTTTTCTTTTTCTTTTTTTCTTTTTCTTTTTTTCTTTTTCTTTTTTTCTTTTTCTTTTTTTCTTTTTCTTCTCATTGAATTCACTGAAATGACAAGTGAATTAAACATGGGAACACGTTTATCCTGCAAAGGATTGTCAGGAAACCCCCCCACCACTCCCTGCAAATTTCATGAAATCCAGGGTTTCATTTAAAAATTCTTGGATGCAACAAATGTGGGCTGATGAGAAAGTGAACTTTTTTGTACAGTTTTATTGTGCCTTTACCACCTGCATGTAAATAAAGTAGAACACCTTTTGTAAATTGCTAAAAAAATGTTTGAAAAGGATTCCACTTCATGACTGGAACATGACAAGCAATACTTCAGATTCCCCAGTCATGTCTATTCCTGTATGAGTGATAAAAGTAATGACTTTTTTCAAGCTTGTCTAGATTTACTAGCATGATACTTGAAATATGTATACAATCTGCACATGATCTTTCAGGCAAAAAATCCCCCTCCAACTCATTATAGTAAGTATTTCTAACCTTTAAATATCAGAGTTTCTCTAGATGGTTTATTCTTCCCAGTCCTGCAGGAACTGCTTGTGCTGAACCTCCAACTGCCTCGTCACCGCACCAGACCACTGAGCCCTGCGTGTGGCTGATGAAGTATTTCAATCTGCTTTAGGATTAACCTGTTCTTCTTATGGCACAACACCTACTGTATGTCGACTGGAAAAAGCGATTAACTAATTTTCAATTTGTTTGTGGACAGACTCCCATTTATAAAACAAACAGGCAAATCACTTCCAACAGGGAGAACACTCAAAGCTAAGTGGTATATTTCTTCATACCCAATGACCTTTCAAGATGAAAGGATAATAGTCAACACAGAAAAGGAAGAAAAAAAGCCCTGTGTGCTGTTTGCAAGGTTTAGAGGTCACTTGGCTACAGAGAGAGAAGGATACAATGGAGGCTGCAGAAAACACTGCAGAGGCAAACATGGCAGTTCGTTTAGATTTTTTTCTTCTGAGCCTCACCATTCACCACTGGCCTTCTTCATTTAACAAGAGCCTCTGTTCCCTTCACCAAGGATATGTTCTGTTTATTGTGTGGCTGAGGCTCCACTCATGTATCAGCTGTCTATCTGCGCTCCTCTTTGGAGAACAAGTAATTGGTCAACCCCAAAAGCAAAATGGCATGCTTATCCCATTCAACTGTCTGGTGATCATATGACAGGGCTGAGAGAATATGATGGAGGTCTCACAAGACAAAGTAAGATATTATACCCAGTGAAATCCTGTGGCTACATGCACCTCTGTCTACAAATACAATCAGGGTCTTTGTTCTGCCCTAGATCCTGGGAATCAGCTTGCTTCTCCTATTGAGAAAACTCAAAGCAATTTCCCACACTTGTAGCAAGGCATCTCTGGGCCATAAAGATTGTTCTGTCCTCTGAGCACACAACAATGTTTAGACAGAAATAGAAAATGAAAAACAAATTCGCTTTTCATTTTATTGACCTGCAGAAACTATACTCTTAAAAGTAGATGCAGCAAAATGCATTTGAACTGACAGAACCTGAGTCTTGGCTACACAGAATGTGCTTTCAGAAATTTTTTTTCCCATGCCCAGTTTTGTTTAAAACTTTCTATATTGCTTCTCTTGAAAGAAATTAGTGCTTGTCAGCAAAAGTGCCGGAGATGCTAGTTACCTCCTACACAGTTTACTTCCTCACACTTTCACTCTTGCCCGTACACACATCCGCCCTCACACAGCCACCAAATTAACTACTCTTCTCCCACATGCAGGCTGAGAGACAACCCTGATAACTGTTGAGATATGTTAACCTTTTTTAGTAGTAGTTGCTATACAGATAGATGCTAAACTGACCACCACTTTAAAAGGCAGAGGTCAGCATTCCAAAGTCACCTTGAACACTACCATCAGAAATTATCTTGTACCCCTAAGCTATTGTGTCTGCGTTTAAAAAAAAAAATAGTTGAAAGAAGCAAAAAGCTGATGAAGCATTGTTCAGTCTTAACATTAATTTCTACATGGGACCAGCATATTTTCTTCTATATCATACTACTCATCTGAAATATTACTTGTTATTATAACTATTTTTTTACTTTTTATTGCACTACTTCCAAAAAACTTAGAGATTAATTAAATTTCAGCTCTCTGAAAGTTGTCTCTAGATTTAGGCTTTGCTTTCCTATGAAGTTAAAAACTTTAGGTAGAGAAGCAATATTGGGATGATATGAAGGTTAGGCTGCCTATTTAACAGGAGATTAGAAAACCTGTTTGTTTAGCCTAGTGAAACAAAGGCTGAGAAGAAATAGAAGCTAGCCTATAAATACATCAGCAGGGTAAACATCAGGAGAGAAAAGAACCATTTAAGTGAAACGCCAGCGTTGTCACAGGAACAAATGAATGTGAACAGCTGGAAATAAATTTAGCTGGAAATTAAAAGAAACGTCCCAACTCTTAGAGCAGTCAGATTCTGGAACAGAGCCTTCCAATAGGAAAAGATAAGATAAAAACCCCTCAAATAACAGTTTTGAAGATAGAGGTTATTAATGAATGAATTTTCTGAAAGGTAAGAAAATATATTAAAGAATTTCAAAGACTTTCTCCAGCTTTGTGTTCTTGGGATTTTTTTGATTGTTTCATTTATTTATTTTAATTTGCCATAGCTGAAAAACCTGAATGGAATTTCAAAAGGAAGTTAAAGGAACTAGGTATAGAAAAGAAGTTAATTAGGTCTCTAATTTCTGTCTGGTCTCTTTTGAAAATCCCAATGTTGAACTGGATGTCTTTAGATACGAGTAAGCATTACATTACCTTGCTCTTGAAAAATTCAGTACTCCTCTGGGGGACTGATGCTCTCCAACGATTCAGGGAGATACCAGCATAGTGACTAAAAGATGAGTGAAGTGTGTTTGAGCATACCTCCCTCCCTCCCTCCCTCCTCCATAATCAGCTCTTACATGCCCACAGTTATAAATGTTCACCTGTTATAACCCACAGCCCAGGGGTCCAGCTATCTGCAGTCCAGCTCTGTGAAACACAGCTATATGACCTTGGCTCAGATTTACTGTAAAAATTGTTGCTGAGCTGTCGGAGAGTTCCTACACTGAAGATGTTCATGAGGAGAGGAGAGGAGAGGAGAGGAGAGGAGAGGAGAGGAGAGGAGAGGAGAGGCAAAGGAGAAAATTTTGAGACAATACTACTTAACAGCTCAGGGAATAAAGAGAAAAATAACAATGTAAAACAATATAAAATGATGAGAAAAAAAAGTACATAGCTGAAAGGCAGAACTCAGCAAGAGCCTTTTTTGAAGGCTGACACTCCTCCCCTACCTGAAAGATGTCTGGGCAGCAGAGACTCATCAAGCACCTGCATGCTAATGATTGGTCTAGTAACACATTAGTCTCAGGTATTAGCAAACATACCTATCTAACAAGCATATTAACCAACAAAATCGTTTTAGACTGTAAGCTCTGCATGTGCCCGTAAAAAGTCCAAACCCAAAGGTAATTCAGCAGAGAAAGGATTACATTATGTAAACAGGAATTCAGAATACCATCTTGGGATTCAGAGGGCCAAGACATCCATTGACAAACTCAGTTTGAGCTTTTTAGACACATCAGCTTTTTAAAACGCTATCTTCCTGACCAGTCTGCCCCAAATTCTCACCACCACAAAGGAGCTGACAAGGCATACAGGTAAGATTCGAAACGTTTTGTCCACTGTCACCTTGACTGTGGGCTGGAAGGATTGTGTGGATTGTGACAGAAGAGAGAACTTAAAGGATTTCTGCTTCCACCACAGGCCATGTCATGGCCGTCCACCATACCCATATCAAAACTGTTTCCTGTCAGATCAAGTTGGCTCCTTACTCCTTAATATCATTTGCACTGATGAGATAGATGAGCACATTTATATCTAACTGGTGTTAGAGCTGCATTGCAAACTTTTCCTTTTTCATGGTAACGCTGTAAAGAAGCATTCGTAATAACTAACAAGATGGTACAACATAGAGGAATTTGCCTGGAGACTGTAACTTACACAGCTGCTAAGAGAAGTATCTGATAAATATGATTTGAATAGAAATGTTAATGAAATAGAACTGGATGCTTGTTATGTCATTTAACACTGCTGCATATACAGCAGTTTATCCTTTTCAGGATTCTCTTTATTGTCACTAAGGTCTATACCCGTTTTTACTGCAAATCAGATAAATGCTGTCACATGGCAGGAAACAGTGAACAAATGTAGTGGTGTAAGGTTACATTCAGCTGGACACCATCTACCTGAGTGATTAATTGAAGGTGTATGCAAAAAGCCACTGAAACTCAGCAGTTCTGTCAAACAGCAAAAAATCAATAAGAACACCACTGTCTTGGTCTGGTGTACTTTTGTGAGAAACACAAAGACAAATCAAGGATATATTTTCAAACCTGCCAGGAAGTCACTGCGAGATGAAAGCCTTTTATTTTTTTTCCACTGAATTATAGCTTCTATTAATACAATGGTATCTGCAGTAAGGACAGCATCTAATATGCAACCCTCTTCCCATGCCTTTCATCATCCCTGAAGTTTTCAATGTATTCTTGTTCAACCTTTAGTTAAAGATCACTGCTACTATGCAATCAATTTTTGCTGGTCTCCTGAGTAAACACTTAAGAAAGATTCGACCGCAGTTACGACAAAAAGAGGGGCATTTTGGCACAAGGTATTTACATGTATGTGACATGTGCCACGTTCAGTTAGCTTAGCTCATTGGGATACCCTGATGAAGAACACTAATTTCTATAGGCAATTGACCACATTCAAGACCAGCTTGTTTACAGTTCATGTCCAGCCATGTGTGACTTCTTCTCTGGGATACTAGTGGGGAAGCAGCTTTTGTCTTGACTCTCTGAACCAAAACCAACTGACACTTCAGGAGACGTAGAGCAGTGTCTAAATTACCCAGCCACTATCCCGAACTATTTTCAGCAAACAAACAAATCAAGAGACTGTGTTTCAAGCCAAGGAGCTCAAAACATATTGGGAAGTACCAAAGATAGCTAGCTTCTAATCCTGGGAGTAAATGTCAACAGCTTCAGTACTGACTATCAGATAATGAAGAAAACACTATTTGTGATTTTTTTGCCCAAATAAAGGATGCCAGTCCAATATGTTGTGAGATTTGTAAGATCAAATGAATGTTCTCTGAGAACTCTTGAAAACATTCACAATGCAAGAAGCTTCCCAAGTGCCATATGAACTCATTCTGAGGCCAATGTATTTACCAGAAAGACATAATGGATTTGTTCTTTAATCTTCTCTTTGAAATATTACAGTCATACAATTTGTGGAAATAGTATAATGTCTCTTTGCTGACTAGCAGTATATGAATAAGCAAAGCTTACAATCTGAATTCCTGTTCAGCAGTTTTTACTGTTACTCAGAAGCAAATAAGGGTCAAATCCAGAATGATTCACTAATTCACAGACACAATGAATGCCTGAATAGTTCAATGAACTCTAACGAATGCAGGTTCCAGTGACATCTCTTACTAAAAGAATGTGCTCAACACAAAATAAATTATATTGAGAGTAATATGTCAGTATAAATACCAGAAGACTTTACATCCAAATTCTGAAGCTAGATTTGAAACACAGATTTCTACTTCTGAACACATTCAGACATACAGTGTAGCTCCTGGAAACTGAAGAGGACAAAAGCTCTTTGAAGAACTCTGTATGAATGTTCCTGACCTAGAAACGAAGAATAGCTGAGGATAAAAGAAGCTTCTGCAGGGTCATGATTTGTTTCAAGAAGTAGACATTAGATGTAAATTGTGCTTACTGTACTTGAAACAGACTATACCTGCACTGGTCTGTTGCCAGTGTTAACTAACTGTTAATGACTTTTCCAGAAGCCCTGTTGACAAAGGTGGCCACAGGGCAGAATAAAAAACTATCGAGATGTGTATGGCAGCCCCAGTGGCTTCTGTGTACAAAATTCTCAATCTCCTTGGAAGCTTGTTGATATTTCAATATAAGATGGAGTTCACATCACTTCACAGAATTTATCTAATACGATTAGATAACTTTTCTAAACTGATATAATCATTAAAGAGAATATAGCCTTAATTGCAAGTGGAGAGAGATGGAAATCTCCAAGGGGTGATATATCCTATCCTAAAATAATAATTCTTAGGTGGAATAAATTGCTGTCTGGAGATATTCACTTCTCTCCATCATTCACAGTCCCAGCTAAGGTAATGTTTCTGGGAGATCTCTTCTACGTCTCATATGTTTAATTATGTGCATAAGGCCTCTAGATGAAGACAGCCAATCATTACATTGCAGTGAGGCCATAACTATATATCACTGTAGATCTTATAAAGCCTGTTTTCCTTTCATTTCTAGGAGAATGCTTAAGATGACTCACAGATGAGATGAAAATACTGTGTCACTAGTAAATAATGTAGTAGTTAATAAATTTAATAACCTTTATGACTATTCAGGAAAATGGATATGGTTTTTGATCCAAGAAGCTAACAACCTAGTTTAAGGCTTACTCTTGCTTACAAAAAAGCAAGGGGAAAATTAAGGAAAAAAAAATTTTGTATAGCTTTTGATTATGCAAACCTGTATGTTTGGCTGAATATGAAAAGAAGGAAAAAGGCCTTTTGTTAGTCAAGCTCTTCATCAAAGAAGAGCATTGTATTTCCCCTTAGGAAGGACTTTTTCTTTTTATCAGCTATGTTAGCAGAATGTTTGCATATCAATTCATGAAACAGTGATCAGATCACAGAATCCCAGAGCTGTTGAGGTTGAAATACCCAATCAGGTATTCTTACACACAGATAAGATGCCTCCGAGCCTTTTCTTCTCAAAGCTGAACAGTCCCAACTCTCTCAACCTCTCCTTGTAGGATGGATGCGCCAAGCCTTTGATTATCTTTGTGACTCATCAGTGGACTTGCTCCAGTAAGTCCAGGTCTCTCTGATACTGAGAAACCTAGAATTAGACAAAGCACTCGAGGTGTGTCTCAGCAGGGCTTAGCAGAGGGGAAGGATCACCTTCCCTGACTTGCTTTACTCTGACAATGCCAATTTTTCATATATATATATATATGGAAATATATATATATTGCAGGAAAGGATTGTTTTTGACAAATACAGTATTTTGAGTAGTGTGAGAAAAAGGATGTTCTGAAGCATTTAAATAAACTATTTGGAAGTTTTTTAAAAAATTGAAAAAAGTTCATAATTAATCTGAAAGTAATTTTTCATGTAAAACCTTTCTAATATGTATAAAAAAAAGGACAAAATTTGAAATAAGTTTTATTGATTTACCTTACCAGAATATTTTGAACATTTGTATTTTTTCTCCTTATTCAATACATGAAACTTATTTGGAATTCTATAAATTATAACAAGACAAAAAAGGTATTTTCCTGACAGACTCTATAAAACATTGTTAGTAAATAATCTCTGCTAGCTTTAATTATATGATAGAAACCAGCTGGCTGCTCAGAAACCACACAGTGTGTACCTACAGGTCATCAGAGTAAATTAGAATGCTAATAGTAGTAGGAACCATATCCAGGGGACCTCCTCTAGTCTTGCAAAACCACAAACGCTCCAGATTTTTCTGTAGCTAAAGGCAATGAACTAAGTATACTTATTTTGAACTTAGCTTTCTACCCAGATTCATGTATGATCAAGCTCTTTGAGTCAGTACTGTTTGCTGGAGATTGTTTATTGGCATAATGCAGAAGGCTGCTCTGCCTGAGGTTAAAAGGTTATCATGAAAAAAACCAAGAAATACCAATTCTTCTCCACTATAGAAAGAAAAACAAAGCAAAATATTACATCTCTCAATCCATAGCATAAGGAAAACACCTGCTACATCCACACAACAGTCTGGTCTTCAGAGAATGATCATTTACAAATAGATCTACAGTTTGGTATGTCTTGTTTCACCACAAAACATTCAAGCTTTATAAAACAGCGCATAAGTTCAAACAGTACTGCCTAAATTTCTTTTTACTTTTTTAGAGAAATCCTACTTTTAAGAGAAGCTCTTTTATTCAGTAAGTGAAATTTCTGATCTACAATAAAACTACTCAAATGGCAATAAAAATATTACTACAAAGTTCTGGCATTGTGGTATAATAAAGGGAGAAGAATTTGCAATTTAACATATCCACTGTATTGCCTAGCATCGAGTAACAATTGAACTGATTTACTCTTTTAGAGAGATTGTTCATTAGTTCTGAAGTCAACCCATTGAAATGGTTGTCAGCAACATGATTTCATGAAACAACTTGCATTGCATGCTAGTATTCTCTCAGGAGGTCGATATTCAAGAAAATCATCATCTATTCACAAAAACTTCAAAATGATTTCCCCCTTTCTCATTCCTTTTGTAGTTTATCAAAACTAATTTTACTATGACATACAACGTTGTCACATCTTTGTCGACAAACCTGTCATTTCTTTTACACTGCTAGAGAGTTTACTGCAATGGCTGAGCAGATGCTTACATTTTAGGGCATACTACTTTCAACTTTCCTTCTACTCTTTGGACTTTGTCTAATAAAAGCTCGTTTATAAACATTTCTGACATTAAATGAAGTCAGTGAGAGTCTTTTTCTTACCAGAGGAGAATATGGGGTAATTGTTGATGAAACACCAGTGACCTCACAAATGGGAAGGATTTGAGGCTTTGTACAAGTAATCTTCTATTGAAAACAAAAGTCTTTCTGAAGGTCTGTTGTAGTCCTAGGAGTAAGACTCATTTATTTTTTCTTGTTATTACACTTCCAACTGCCAGCTCATTTCTCAAATAAGAAGACTTAATAGATGTCAATGTTGGGGATTTAAAATTCATTGTAAGATTTATGAATCTCACTTACAGGGTGAAGGATGGTCACAAAAGCCAAAATGACAAACATCCCTGCCCCCATTCAGGGAAGAAGGAAAATTTGACAGAGAGCAAATGTTAGCTTCCTTTTAACCCTAATACTGCAGAAAAGTTAGAGATGTTAATACAATACATATATCTCATGTTGTTTAAAGTTTGCCTATGGTGTTGAAATTACTATTTATATTTGAGGTTTTTTTTAGTCTGAGCAACATTATAAATACGTGGATTATTTTCATTGCTTTGGTTATGGATTCTGCATACTACAGCCAACATTTTGTTCAGTGCACAAATTTCCATGTAGTTCTTAAGAACAGGAAAATAAAATAGGAAGTAGTGAAGTTCTTTTTTGTACATAGAATGAGCATTAGATTTGGGGAGGGAAGAAAGTCTCCTATAATTTATTTCAACATGATTAAATGAGTACAGCAATTCATTTAAACAATACTCAAGGAGATGTGAAAATGCCCCCTCTCTTAAGAAAAGGAGAATTTTCTTCATATGACTGGCTCTTCAAATGACTGAGACTGCTACTGATGTGTGTCATTGTGAGGTAGGATGTAAACAATGAAAAAGGAAACAAAAGATGGAGCCATCAGTTCTGACCTCATTGAAACAAAGCTGCTAAATGAAAAATGCACTCCATGCCTCAGGTCACAGAATTCTGTTTTGAATGAAGACAAACATACTGTGCGGGCTGCAGATTTTTTTCTTTCAAATTGAAATCTGTGCATAGCATGTAAATGTGTTTTCTACGTTGGAATAGGTAAGGTTTTCTTTCCCAAAATTACTTTGATTTTACGGTTATTTGAGGAAGGACTGGAGGGGGTTCCTTAGGGGCACAGCAGGGCGTAGGGACCTGCTGTCTGGGACCCGTCCCACTGCCTTTGGACACCAGCCCACAACCAGGGAGCAGGGCAGGCTGGGGGCAGCTAAGAAACCCTTATATCTTACGTACCATAGTTAAAGAACCATCTTTATTTGAAGAGCACTTGAACTGAGCTACATTAAAGAATGCCTTACACAAGGATTTGAACACAGGTTCTCTTTTTGTGAACTTAGTTGCTAAGGGGGTTATGCAGTAAATAATAGCTGTCACCTATTACCAAGTAGATAATATGATATTTAAAATAGAATATATAAATTAACAGCAGTTTTTATATACTATAGGCAAAGCAAAGACAAAAGTGAAATGAAAAACACAGCACACTTTGTTCTTATAAGGCTCAGTATATAAAAAATTTTTTTGGCTGATGTCTAATTAAAAGGTGACTCTATAGAATGTATGGATAAGAAACTGCCAGTAACTTAATTTCAATAATTGACTTTAATTCCAGTTGTAGCTAGTAATTAATCTTAATTCAAAACTGTTGTTTCATCTCCAGGGCCCAAAGATACCTCTGTTGAAAGGTAACATGCTGGTAAAGTAGTAAGAGACCCTACTCTCTGTCCTCTTTTTCCACCTGAGTTCTGTCTTTGGCCATGGTCATCATATTGGACCTACCATCATTAACAGCCTACTGTCATTGGGGCAACCAGCCTTTCCATAGGAAAGTTTGGGAGAGCAACAGGGAGGAAAAAGTGAATAGCAGCAACTGAAAGAGGAAAGGCAGTTGCACTGACGTGACATTCTTCCGAAGAGATCCAAGTCCTGTAGCAACTTAACTCCCAGGGCACTTAAGATGGAACTTTTTTGTTCATTTATTTACATTCCTGAGAGGAGCAGAGAGAACCATGCGTGTTCTAAGGGAATGGGTAAAAATTGGAATATCTAAATTGTTGGAATAAGACTGATGAAGGCAGGGAAGATTGCTTTCACATTTGTTAACTGATACCTCATGAGCAGGTGCTCATTCCCAAGTAGCAGATATGTGAAGCTAACTTTTTGCTGTACTATTAAATCTGAGAAGCAGCAAGCTAAGTGGAGCAGTTTTCTACAGGCGACACAGCAGACCTTGTCAATGAAAATCCCAAATTAGGCTGCCTACTCCAGCCCTACTCCAGTCTATGAGGGCAGAGCGAGGTTCTGCATTCTCACCAAATTGTGTGTGAGACTCAGCTCCTGAAGTAGTGGCTCCCAGAAGGAAGTCATGTAAAGCAGAAAGACTGTCAGTGTCCACTTGGTTATACCTCTCATCTAGACTTGTCACCACCATGACATCCCAACTAGAACTTCTAAGACATCAAGTTCCCAACTTAGCTCGAAATTATCTTGAAATACTTTATAGTAGTAACTGTAAACTGTAAACTGTAAACCCGATGTTTCAGGCTGTAATTATACATAAAACTCAATAAAAATAAATCCTGAAGTGTCTTCTTTATCAGAACGCAATACACTGATTATGCCACTTCACAAATCATCTCTGAACTTGTGCAGAGATCTTTGACCAGTACCCCATGTCAGAGGGACGCTTGATTTATTCCTCCTTTTCACAAGGTTTAACTTCCGAATTGGTAATTTCCTGAGAAGACTATGTCTTTCTCCACTTTCAGTGAAGTTAAAAATAGGGTTGTTAATGTGAATTTCTTCTTTGGAAGAAGAGGAAAGAATATGGAAAATACTATTCAAAGCTTAGGGTTTTAGTTACAGTTACACCTGCTTAACATTTACCGGATGACATTTTATATCATGGTAGACATATACAGGAGGCTTAGAGTGCACATAAGTTTAACATCTTGTGCGACTGGAATCACAACAACTTTTCTTTAAGAGTGTATCTATTACTTAAACTATTATTTACACTTTAAGTAAACATATTTTTGAAAATTATGCTGCTCTTATTCTTATCCACACAGTCTCACATCTAACATATGGATTTTTCCCTGTTTAGTTACCTTTATTTTATATAGGATATTCATCATTATTTTAAAGTGGAATTTTCCATGAATGGATTTAACCCACATTTCCCCAAATAGGCCCTAGTTTGACGCGAAGGAAAATAATTTAAAAACAAAATTACCAACAAGGTAGTATTCTGTTTTATTATAAAGACTAACATATTGTCATTAAAGTTGAACAGAATATAACTTTTCCATTGTATGAATGTTCTCAGAATAAGAAAAAAGTCTCAGCATACTCAATAAAACCCAAAGTCTTGCCCTCATCAGCAACAAAATTCTCCATTGCTTAAAAGCACAATAATCCTTGACAGTTAGATTCAGTATGGATCCTGCTATAATAATTGCCTAGTTATACATACAAAAAGTTCCAATGGAAAATATTTGGAATGATTTACTTCTCTGCAGCCAAATCAGGAACAAGTCATCAGTACTACAATTTAGATCTCCAGGCAGAAACAGAGGCTTGAATTTTGCTTTTCTACATCCTATACAAGCAGACAGGCTTCTAGGCTTTTAACGATTCTTTGCTGAGTGAGTCCTTCAGTTTAGTGAGAAAATTAATTCATGCTAAATTTAGTCTACCTCCTAAAATTTTTCAGCTTAAACAGAATTTTGTACAAAGAATTAAAATAAAATACATTGGAGACTCTCCAGCTTTAGCTGTCGTATAATTTTCTATATGACAATTTGTAAGTGTACATGTATCAAAGATGTCAGAAAATATTTAAAATATGTAAACTTATAGATTTCTGAATCTGACTTTCCACAAACAGGAAATACCAAAAGTTTTCCTCCAAGACGTTTCAAATTAGTGTTCAAAATTCAACCAGCTGACGAAGGGTAGTTTGCATAAGCTTATCCAAACAATTTATTGAACCAGAAATCTGGGCTTTCTATTTTTGCTTTTCATTTCCTAGAAGCAAAGCCTATTTTAGGATTTGAGAGGGAAAAGGAAACAAAGTTTACATTGAAAACATATATACATTCAAATAAATTATTTACAAACAATCTGGATACAGTAAAAGACTCCAAGATTTCTAGCAGGCTTAATTAATAGGACTATTGCAACAAAGAGTCAATTTACCCTCTCAAGCATAGCGTAATGCTCCCGAGTCACTTAATCAGGCCATAAAAAGCTTATGGAGAAGATCAGACAATTTTAATGATTTTCTTCATTACCCCTGAAAAGCTGATCTAAGTAAGACAGATATATGTATAGATCAAATGATACCACCAGTTTCCAAATTTACTCTTTTCTGGTGACTAAGATCCTGAAATGGTTCTTTGCATTGCACTAAAAAAATTGAGTTTTAAAGCATAAATTCATTTGTGATCTCAATTCTAGTCCAAGCCCAATACCACTTTAGAAAGCGAGAGTACAAAAAGATCGCATGTGTTCCTTGATAAATTAATTCCATATCTGCATTCAAAATCATGATCATAACTTTTTACGCTAGTCACAAGCATATACTAAATTATTCTTTAATCTTGTTTACACTTTAAAGAGAATATAGCTGAGACCAATAGATTGATTTAATCCATTTTATTTTCTTTCTTGTGTACTGTTTAGGAAATTGAGCTTAATTATAGAACAAAGCCACTAATGATTAAATACCTCCAATTTGGGTGACTAACTTGAAATATCTCTTAAAGCTCTGCTTTTCAAAGTCAGAAAATCAATTTTTATCAAATGCAAATGCCTTCAAGAAAAGTTTGTTGATAACTGAAATATTGAGATGCTGAATAATTCTTAATCATAAGTTTTTATTTTCCTTTTTTGTACAAGGGGATTTGTTTGCTAGATTTTGGCAGATTCTAACTGCACAAGTATCTTGGGATCTTCCCAAGGGATTGATCACTTGGGAAGATTACAAGAATGCTGCCAGAGTATGCAGGGATGAAATGAGGAAAGCCAAGGTCTCCTTGGGATTAAATCTGGCAAGAGATGTCAAGGTCAACAGGAAGGGTTTCTTCAAGTACATCGGAAGCAAAAGGAAAACTAGAGAAAATGTGGGCCCACTGTTGAATGAGAGGGGCCATGGTGACAGATGATGCAGAGAAGGTGGAGTTACTGAATGCCTTCTTTGCTTCAGTCTTTAGTGCTCAGGCCAGCCCTCAGGAGTCCCAGACTTTGCAGGTAACAGAGAAAGTCTGGAGGAAGGAGGACTTTCCCTTGGTTGAGGAGGATCAA